>CAMOHE010056535.1:0-22945 GCA_946598075.1 Artocarpus hirsutus
AAAACAAAGTAAGAAACAATGCAAAGGACCTTACCACACTCCCTTACGTGTTTCACTCGTGAAATGGTTCACTCAATTTCACTCGTGTTTGCGCTCAATACTTTTCGGCTTTTATCCACTCTAATACTCTCGCCTCTCGTGCCTTTTTCCACTCATAAATTCTCACTCAGTTCCTATAGAACTAGTCAAATCAATATCAAAAAATTTCCTTGACAATTCACAAACAGATTACCAAATAGGCTAGGAGTATAACAGGCAATGTTAATTTGGGCTTTTGAAAATCACACCCAAAAGAAACAAAAATTTGAGCAAAAAAAAAAATTGGTCTTTGGAGGGAATTCAATTTTGGGCTCCCTAAACTATGAATAACAAGAATCAAACAAAAAATTTTAAGAAAGGTCTGTGGACTTTTTTTTTTTTCGGATCCCCTTGTCTTTTTTTTCTTTCCCTTGTTTTTTTTCTTTCTTTTCTTTTCTTTTGGATCCTCTCTTTTTTTTTTTTAAACCCGACTTTGATAATGGAAATCAAGACTCATGAATAATTGAAAAAAAATGAAAACTAACGGAATGGATAAGTAAAACCTGATTAGAACCCTCGCTCTGATACCAAATGATACGAACTACGCCAAGAACTAACGCGACCCTAACCAAAATTGGTCTCCAAGATCGAAATGCCTAATCGGATTTGAAATGGAACCGCGACCCGATGCCTAACAAGAAGCACGAACCTTGGTATGTGAGGACGCCACAATCAGTTATGGACGGACTGATTGATAAGTCTTTGAACGCCACGAAATCTTCCGATAAGTTCAAATAGTTTGTTTAGGAACCGAAGAGAATTAAACCTCAAATTGTATGTAAAAACTTGTTACCATTGAATGAAATCCGTTACAATATATATAGTGATTTCCGCTTTGCGAATTTTGAGCTCCTAATTGCCCTATTGATTTCGGGTAAATCAATTACCAGCCAAAAAGATGCTAAATCTAAAGCAAATAAAGTAAGTTTCCTAAATGGCTTAAAAGCCTTACAATAATATAAAAGTAAACGCATGTTTTGTAAAAGAAAAGGAAACTAGACAATAATCAGGCAATTAGCTGATCATTCTCGCCACTTGTCGCCTCAAATTGGGAAAGTAACTGAAATGGAAAGTAGCCAGATTATTTGCAGCCATAGGATTATTCGGTCCTTTCTAGAAATTGAATCACGCATTTGTTGGTCTGGTTGTCACATGCAATTCCCTCAATGGGCCTCCATGCGATGGCTTGAGCCCAAGATGCTTGAATCAGCCCAATAAGCATTTCTTTGAATTTCTTTGCACGAGCTCTCATAACCGGACCAATGGGAACTTGAATTGGATCTAAATATGTCTCTTCCCTTGTGCTCTTACGTGTACTACCGATGCCCTCATCAGACTTGCTGAATGAAACAAAGATATCATTTATTCTATAGCGGCAGCAACCAAGATGTATTTATTGCATGTTGTCATAATACCTTGGTTTAAAACAAAAAATACTTTTTCTTTCATTTACTGCAAAGAAATTGTTATTGTTTTTATTCTACTCCATAAGCTCAATTCAAATTCGGTTTGCTTCATCAGATCAAAACCAAAATTTGTTCAAATTTCACCCCAACCTCAATCTACTTTCCTGCACAAAAAAAAAAAAAAAAAAAAAAAAAAAAAAAAAAAAAAAACAACCAACTTTATCTATTTGTTTTAATTTACATGACCTGAAACACACACACAGAGGCAAAACTTTAACCTTTTGAACTAAGAGTAGATTAATAAAATTAGAGTAAGAACCTAGTGGGAACTCACAAAATAATAAGTGTTACAAGATATATATATATATATATATATATAAAATATAATATAATATTAAGGAAACTAACCATTTTCTTTTTGAAAGGGAAACTAACCAATTTAGAGTTATTAATTTCTCACATATTCCTTTTCGTCCCACATGAATTCAATTGGTTTATCACTTTATTCTGTCCTAATAATACTTAAACCCTATTAACACAAATAGGAACCATATAGATCGGTCACACCATATCATTTGAGTTGTTCCCATCCTGATGCCACGTACCAAACTTTCTAACATCAATGTTAAGCAAGTCCCGCCAAAACCCACCTGTCCGTTTCCTTTTCATGCACGTAGTAGGCCCCATATCATGTGTGATGATCATGTCAGGGCCAATATGTGTCGTATTTGAGGGTCTCTTGTTGCTGTCACTTTGGCATCCCTCAGGGCAAAGGCAACCCTCTCTCTCTCTCTCTCTCTGGTCATCGTTTGCTTATTGAAATGGTCATCCATTTCACACTTAGTCTAGCTATGTATACGTACATATGAGTGTACCTAATGCTGTATAATATTATGATATATATATATATATAGAGGGGAGAAAACTCTAGAAGTGTAACTGCTAGCATACGCGCTCTTAAATGAAGAGAGACGATGAGGTCAAAGTAGGAGGCAATGAAGACGTCAATGGTCGTGAGAGACTCTTTCTCAGAAAAAAAGAGAGAAAAAAATAGTACTACTGCCCCGCCGGCGCCATTGAAGATTTCGCTTATTAATTATTTCATATTAATTTTTCCTTTAAATTTGTCCTATGTGATATATATATATATTTATATATATATATATATATATCCCTCTCCTCTAACCCTTTTTATTTTTTATTTTTTTATTTATTTTTTGGTGATAAGCTCGATTGGAGATATTTTCCACACTTCTATCCTCTTTCCTTTCATTCAATTCGGTGTGTTTTGTCAACTTTGACTTGTTGAGACGGTCCGAAAAGTAGACTGCTCAAGGAAAAAAATTGCAATAGAGACTTTTATTGGAAAGTCATGCGTCATGGACATTCATTGATATCGTTTTGTTGACGGTACACGCAAGGTCTTTGTAAATGAACATATATATGTGTGTATATATAAATGAATATTCATGACTCCATGCATCAAATTGATTAAGTATGATTAATTATTCATTGAGTTAATTATATAATTGTACCTCTTATTGTTAATTATTTCTCAATTTATCTCTCTATTTTTAGAAACTATAAAGCTATCCTTTAAATTTTAAAAACTTATTTTAATTTCATCCTTATAAATAAAAATATTAAAAAAACAACATAACTAATCTTAAATAGTTATGAAAAATGTTTTATATATTAAAAACATATAAAAAATATCAAATTAAAAAAAAGATATAAGTTTTTTGACTTTTTAAATTTTAAAATATTTTAAAAAAATTTTCTCAAGAAAAAACATATATTTCACAAATAAATTAGAATTAATTAAAGTATTTTTATCTTATCTTCATATTTTTCAATCAAAAAAGTTAACGAGTGATAAAATTAAATTTTTTTTTTCAAATTCAAAGAATATCTTTATAGTTTCTAAAAACAGATGGACAAATTGAAAAAAAAAAAAAACTAAAAGATGTTATATAATCAACCCGTTATTTATTCCCTAAAAAGGGTGTATGATTACTCGTGACTTGTTTGCTAAACTAACGTGGATTAATATTGGTGGTTCTCCTTGGCACTTTACCGGTATTTGTGGCAATCCGGACCGTTCTCAAAGGCATCACACCTGGACTCGTATCAAACGCTTGAAGACTTTATTATCTTTGCCTTGGCTTCTTCGAGGGGACTTTAATGAAATCCTCTTTCTCTCGGAGAAGCTTGGTGGCAAAGATAGAGCTCACTCCAGTATGAATGATCTTGGGGAAGTTCTTGATTTTTATGGTTTGTTAGATTTGGGATTTCGGGGTCCTAGCCTAACTTGGAATAACAATAAAGATATTGGAGATCATGTCCAGGAGCGACTCGATAGGTTTGTTGGAGATGCAACGTGGAAAGCCCTTTTCCTGGAATATGGCGTCCACCATTTAGATTTTTTCGGCTCGGATCATAGTGCTATCGCCTTGACTTTGCTACTGCTACTACAAACACGGTTAATAGCGACAACATTTTTATGTTTGATCCGGAATTCCGTTTTGGGAGAGGTCCTAAGAAACGACATTTTATGTTTGATCTGGTTTGGATGACAAATGATGTTTTAAATGGGTAGTTGGGTGTGCATGGAGTGAACGTGAAGCTATTATTAATGAGGGAGGCACGCTGATGAAGTGTTTAAAAAGATGTACTATGGTCCTTAAGGATTAGAGTTCTAGCAAATTTGGCAATTTATTAAAAAAGGCCAAAAAGCTCCAGGAAGATATTGAAAGGCTCAATAAAATGCTATTCTTGGAAGATGTTAAGCTGAAAGTCCGTGCGAGAGAATTGGAATTAGATAGGGTCTTAGCCCTTGAAGAGTATTACTGGCGTTAGCAATCACGAGCAGACTGGCTTCGTGGGGGAGAATGCAAGACGAAGTGCTTTCGTTCTAAAGCTAATGGGAGAAGGAAAAAAAACCGTATTAAAGGTTTGGAAAGGTCGGATGCAACTTGGCTACACGAGGAGAACAATATCGTAGAGGAGATCGAGGAATATTTCAAAAATATTTTCTCATCTTTGCAACGTTTAGAAGATGATATGAACGCCATTGCCGATCTTGTTTCCTCTCGTTTGTCAGAAGATATGAAGACTTTTGTTGATGCCCCTTTCACTCCTGAGGAGATCAGAGCTGCTTTGTTTAGTATGGGACCTAATAAGGTGCTGGGACCCGACGGGTTTCATGCTATCTTTTTCCAAAAGAATTGGGATATTGTGGGGCCCGATCTCATCCGAGTGGTGCTAGGTGTTCTCAATGAAGCAAAGCCTGTAAAGGACCTAATTTAGACTCACATAGTGCTTATCCCAAAGACAAAATACCTGAAGAAGGTGACTGACTACCGTCCAATCAGTCTTTGCGACGTTGCAGACATGGTAATCACCAAAACACTTGCTAAAAAATTGAAGAAATCTTCGAAAGACTTGATTTCTGATGAACAGAGTGCTTTCATCCTGGGGCGGCTAATTACTGATAATTCTAGTAGCTTTTGAGGCTTTCACTTCATCCGCCGCAAAGCTGGAGGACGAGAAGCCCTCGTGGGTTTAAAACTAGACATGAGAAATGTTGGAAAAATGGCAATTGAGTGAATGGGAAATTGATGCTTATTAGTGGAGATTAATGGAGGTCATAAACCTCATGTTGTAACACCTAAATGCATGGCTTAATTCTAATAGGAGATTATGAGCATCATAATCATAAAAAATATAGAGAGTTACAATGGATGATTTAATGAGAGATTATGAGCACCATTATTATAAAAAATGGAGGGTTATAACTGGTGCCATTATGCACATAAATTCTGAATAAAGGCTCATTATAATTTTGATTGTAATGTCTATTTTCTTAAGTCTATATATAAAACTCTCCTCCACATGTTTAAAATACATAGTTACATAGAATTTGCACTCATCAAGTCATAGAGATTTTTCTTTGTTTTCAAATTCTACCTAGTTTTGTTGTAGTCGTTTTTGGTGATAAAAGAAAACATTGTTTCAAGTTCGTCGGAGACATTATCCGATAGTGCTTAAGATTTCGTTGCTAGTTATTGTATCTTGGGAGACAGACATCCGTCAAAACCCCGTACACAACCGGAGGGGACGAATCTTTTTTAAAAAAAGCGTGAGCTTCACGTGCCTCGACCATTCATCTGTTCAATTTCTTTTTTGATTCGGTTAAAGTTGAAGGTTTTGTTATACATATTTTTATTATTTTCAATTTTACAATTGTAACCTGTTCATTTTATCCATGTAATATATTGTTTGCAATTTTTGTTAATAATACATGCAATATTTTGCTAACAATCTTAAAACAGATTATCCTTTGAAGACGGACAGGTTACTAGAATGAAGGAATGGACCTTCTAATTTCCTTTTCTTTTGGTTGCTTGTTAGCATATATTACAAATCCATTGTTTATTCTATTTAGTTTTTAATATTCTGTTAATATGAGTACAACCATCTTAGTATAGATTCTTTGCTTGCATATTTGTTTGTGAGAACTTTATTACATTTCAAATTTGATAAATTTGGTTTTCTTTTGATAATGGTTTTGTTATTGTTGTAAATGTATGCTTTTGTTATGAGTGTTTGGAATTGTTACATTTAGGTTGTTGTTTGCTTGGGATTTGTTTTGTCACATTCATGTATTATATTCATGTATTATAACATTTATTTTATGTTATTCATATATTAAAGATTCGATATTGTATTGATCTTTTATTGAAGACTTTATTGTCTATCTCATTTATTGAGATTAGTTTTGATAACATACAAACTAAATGAATATCAATATCTCATTTATTATAAACGTTCATTTTCGTTGCTTATAAATAGATGTTGCACTATATTGTTATTGTCTTCTCATTAATGTAAATTGTTGCTTCGGTTCCATATGTGTGTGTGCGCACTATTTTGATTAGAATATGTATAAATTGTTTGATACATTAACGTTGGTGCATGTCCAATATGTATAAATTGTTTGAAACATTAATGTTGGTGCATATCCTTTTCTTTAATATACGTTTGCTTTGGCATTTATTATTTAGCTTGCAATTCATCTTAAATGTTTGTTTGTAGACTTTGATTATTAAATATTTATATAGATTACTGTTTTCTAAGTTATATAAGTTATAAGTTATTACAGTTTCGTCTTTAATTTAAAAAAAAAAAATCTTTGTGTCAGAGAGTTTATTATGTTTTGTTTTAATCAAAACATTTATTATATATATAAACGCTTATGTATTTGGTTTATATGTTTATGTTATAATTTTATAGTTTCTTAAAGTTATTATTGAAGGAAACTAATTCATAGTTCATTTTCAGTTGAAGTTCAAGTTCAAGAAATTGGTGATAATATGCATGTTGTTTCAACTAATAATGTTCCAACTTGAAGCACTTCTGAGACACCGATGCCATCTTCTAGGGTTCATGCTCCGACCTTGACACAACCTTTGTCGGTTACGGTTCCTGTTAACCATAATAAAAAACCTGAAAAATTTAATGGACTGAATTTTAAAACTTGGTAACCAAAAATGTTGTTCTATTTGATAACACTGAATCTTGCAATATTCTTGAAAGAGGATCCTCCTACTGTTAGAGAGGATGAAACAGATGTTCAGACCTTACTTGCTATTGAAGCATGGAAGCATTCTGACTTCTTATGCAAGAATTATATTCTGAATGGCTTAACTGATACACTTTATAATGTGTACAGTCTGAAAAAAATGGCCAAAGAAATATAGGAGTCTTTGGACCATAAATACAAAATAGAAGATGCTGGTGCTAAGAAGTTCATAGTTGGACAGTTAATGAACTACAGAATGGTGGATTCCAACACTGTAATTAGTCAAGTTCAAGAACTGCAATTACTCATTCATAAAATTCATGTATAAGGAATAATAATTAGTGAGTCTTTTCAGGTAGCTGCAATCATAGAGATGCTACCTCCTATATGGAATGACTTTAAGAACTATCTGAAGCACAAGCGTAAGGAGATGAGCATTGAAGATCTTATTGTTTGACTTCACATTGAGGAAGACAATAGAAGATATGAGAAAAAGCCTTTTAATGAGTCCATTGCCAAAGCAAATGTGGTGGAGTATGATAAAAGCTCCAAGAACAAGAAAAACAAGTTGGGGTTCAAGCTAGGACCTAAGGGTGGAATTTCAAAAAAGCAAAAATTCTAAGGGAAATGTTTCAACTGTGACAAGGTGGGTCACAAGTCGACAGATTGTAGGCTGTCGAAGAGAAATAAGAAGAAAAATGCCAATGTGGTGGACAACATTATACAAGAAGTGTTAGACATCAGTTTTTCCGTCGTGGTCTTTGAAGTCAACATCTAGACTCCAACCTAAAGGAGTGGTGGCTGGACACTAGGGCCACATGCCATGTTTGCTGTGATAGAGCTACCTTTGCTGAACTTGTGTTGTCAGATTCTAGGGAGAAGCTGTACATGGACAATTCAGCTACATCTGATATCAAGGGCCAATGAATGGTATTTCTGAAAATGACATTAGGCAAAGAAGTTAAGCTACAAAATGTGTTGTATATGCCTAATATCCGAAAGAATCTCATTTCTGGAACTCTGTTAAGTTCACATGGCTTCAAGATAGTTTTTAAGGCTGATAAAATAGTTTTGTCTAAGCATAGGATGTATATGGGAAAGAGATATGTGAAAAATGGAATGTGAAAAATGAATGCAATGGCTATTAAGCCTAATTCTATCAATAAGAATAAAAAGTCTTCCACTTATATGCTTGAGTCTTCTAATTTATGGCATGGTAGACTAGGTCATATTAATTATGATAGTTTACGTAGATTAATTAACTTGGATCACATACCCACATTTAATATTGATCCCAAACATAAATATGAAATATGTGTAGAGGCAAAACTAACGAGATCTTCGTTCCAAACGATGGAAAAAATACCGAGCCACTCGATTTAATATATAGCGCTGTTTGTGACTTAAAATTTGTTCAAACCAGAGGTGGGAATAAATATTTTGTCACATTTATAGATGATCGCACAAAATATTGCTATGCATATTTGCTTAAAAGCAAAGATGAAGTTATTAAGAAATTTGTTCTCTATAAACAAGAAGTTGAAAACCAACTTAATAAGAATATTAAGATGGTAAGAAGTGATCGTGATGGTAAATATATAGAACCATTGAGTGAATTTTATGCACAATATGGTATTATTCACAAGGTTATGCCACTCTATTCACCTTAGTCAAATGGTGTAGCTAAGTGCAAAAATCATACCTTAAAGGATATGATGAATGCGATGTTGATAGATTCTGGATTGCCACAGAACATGTGGGGGGAAGCCATTTTATCGGCTAATTACCTTGTAAATAAGGTACCCCAAAAGAAAAAAAACAAGACCCCTTATGAATTGTGGAAAGGTAGAAAGCCTTCCTACAAATACTTAAGAGTGCGGGAGTGTCTTTCAAAGGTAATGGTACCGCACCAAAGAAGATGAGAATAGGTCCAAAAACAATTGATTGCATTTTCATTGGTTATACCCACAATAATAGTGCTTATCGGTTCCTTGTGTTTGAATCTAAAAACCCTAAGATTCACAAGAACACGATAATGGAATCTAGGAATGCATCATTTTTTGAACATGTATTTCCTAGTAAATCCAAAGAAGATGGTCCAAGTTCATTTAAACGAACGTTTGAGACTATTGAAGAAAAAAGTCAAGATCATCAAGAAGTTGAAACCAAATATGAAGAGGAGGAGCTTAGACGAAGCAAAAGGGTAAGCATAAAAAAATCAGTTGGACTAGACTTTCTAACTTACATGCTAGAGGCTGAACCTCAAACTTTCAAAGAAGCTGTAAGCTCATCTGAGGGTCCTTTATGGAAAGAAGCCATAAAGAGTGAAATTGATTCCATCATGCAGAATCATACTTAGGAATTAGTAGACCTTCCTTCAGGAAGTAAACCGCTAGGTTCTAAGTGGATTTTCAAATAAAAAAAGAAAGCAGATGGAATAATTTACAAGTATAATGCTAGACTTGTTACAAAGGTTATAAACAAAAAGAAGGCCTTGATTACTTTAATACTTATTCTCTTGTGACGGGAATAACTTCCATTAGAATGATTTTGGCGATTGCCGCTTTGCAGAATCTTGAAGTGCATCAGATGGATGTAAAGACTGTTTTTCTTAATGGAGACCTTGAAGAGGAAATTTATATGGAACAACCAAAAGGTTGTATTACTCCAGGACAAGAAAAGAAAGTTTGCAAATTGGTGAAGTCTCTATATGGGCTTAAACAAGCACCAAAGCAATGGCATGAGAAATTTGACAATGTTATGATGTCAAATGGCTTCAAAATTAATGAGTGTGACAAGTGTGTTTATGTCAAAAGAACAAACGATGGATATGTTATTCTTTGTCTGTATGTAGATGACATGCTAATCGTGGGTAGCAATGATCGGATGATCAAATCTACCAAAGATATGTTGAACTCTAGGTTTGACATGAAAGACGTGGGACCTGCCGATGTAATTTTAGGAATCAAAATCAAAAGGTCGCCTGATGGACTCATCTTAAGCCGGTCACATTATATGGATAGGATACTTGACAAATTTAGTAAAAATGACACTGGCATGGCCAGAACACCAATTGATACTAGTCAACATCTGTCCAAAAATAGAGGAGAAAGTATATCCTAGGTGGAATATGCTAAAGTGATAGGCAGTTTAATGTACTTAATGAATTGTACAAGACCAGATATTGTCTATGCTTTAAGTAGTCTGAGTAGATTCACAAGTAATCCAAGAGATGATCATTAGAAAATGATTGTTAAAGTACTCAGATACTTGCGGTATACTTGTAATTATGGGCTACATTATACAAGAGATCCTGTTGTTCTTGAAGGGTATTCTAACGCAAGTTGGATATCTAATATATAGGATTCTAAAGCTACAAGTGGATATGTATTCACTTTGGGAGGCGCAGTAGTTTCATGGAAGTCCTCAAAGCAGACGGTAATAACCAGCTCCATTATGAAATCTGAATTTGTAGCCTTGGATGAAAGCAGTGAAGAAGCTGAATGGCTAAGGAATTTCTTGGAGGATATTCCTAATTAGCCTAAACCTATGCCTGCAATATGCATACATTGTGATAATCAGTCTACTATTGGCAGGGCACAGAATGTGATGTACAATGGTAAGTCGAGACATATACGTCGTCAACATAATACCATTAGACAACTGATTTCGATTGGAGTCATGACAATAGGCTATGTAAGGTCTAAGGAAAATATTGCAAATCCGTTAACCAAAGGACTGAATAGAGATCAAGTTGAGAAAACATCAAGAGGAATGGGACTTAAGCCCATAAAAGAATCGGTCGAAACAATAGAAACCAAACCTTGTTGAGTAGAGATCTTAAGATCTAGGTTCAATGGGACAACTAAACTGAATAGACCGAGTAGGATCACTGTGGGGGTTACCCCAACCCATTCCTAAAATAAAAACAGTAATACCCATAGATAAAGGTTAAGCAGTTTGCTTTTAATAATTCTTATGCATCAAATACAATGAGAATTTGAGCGGAGTGATGTTGGTTACTCTTAAGTAAGAAATCACCTATGTGAGAGAGAAGTGGGGTTGCTTCAAAGGAGAATTGTTAGGGCTCAATTCTTTAGAAACTCTTGTAGAACCAAGGAGATGTTGATGGCCAAAATAAATATAACCATGAGAACTGAAACTGTGTTAGGAAAATATCTCTGTGAGGTATGTTATCATTAACACAAATAGCAGAACAGTTCAAGGATATCACGTCTATTAGTCAGCGAGTAAAGTAAACATACGTTCACAAGGGAAGGTTCAAGGATTAACGCCTACCTATCCTATACAGGTATTAACTATAGAACTCTATCACCATGTAGTGTCTTTGTTTTTCCCTTGTAGTTTGTCAATTTCATTCATGTGGGGGTTTGTTGGAAAAATAGCAATTGGGTGAATGAAAAATTGATACTCATTAGTGGAGATTAATGGAGGTCATAAACCTCATGTTGTAACACCCAAATGAGTGGCTTAATTCTCATGTTGTAACACCCAAATGCATGGTTTAATAGGAGATTATGAGTGTCATAATCATAAAAAAATGAAGGGTTACAACCGATATTTAATAGGAGATTATGAGCACCATTATCATAGAAAATTGAGGGTTACAACTGGTGCCATTATGCACATAAATTCCGAATAAAGGCTCATTATAATTTGGATTGTAACGTCCATTTTCTAAAGCCTATATATAGAACTCTCATCTACATGTTTAAGATACATAGTTACATAGAATTTGCACTCATCAAGTCATAGAGATTTTTCTTTGTTTTCAAATTCTACCTAGTTTTGTTGTTGTCGTTTTTGGTAATAGAAGAAGACAATGTTTCAAGTTCGTCAAAGATGGTATCTGATAGTGCTTAAGATTCTGTTGCTAGTCGTTGTATCTTGAGATACAGATGTCCTTCGAAACCTCGTACACAACCAGAGGGGACGAATATGTTTTAAGGAAAGCGTGAGCTTTGCGTACCTTGACCGTTCATCTGTTCAATTTCCTTTTTGATTCGGCTGAAGTTGAAGGTTTTGTTATACATATTTTCATTGTTTTTAATTTTATAATTGTAACATGTTCCTTTTATCCATGTAATATATTGTTTGCAATTTTTGTTAATAGTACATGCAATATTTTGCTAACAAGAAAAGCTTATGACAGGGTAAAATGGAGCTTTCTGGAATCGATGATGAGGAGAATGGGATTTGGTGAGTCTTGGATACGTGTTGTTATGGATTGTGTCTTATCTGTCCGCTTTCGTTTTATAATTAAAAGTGGAGCAGTGGGTGAGGTTTTACCCCAGATGGGGTTGCGGCAAGGATGTCCCATGTCTCCATATCTGTTTACTCTATGTCGAGGGCTTCTCACCGGCCATCTAGGAAGAAAAAGCCTCTGGACACATTAGTGGTACCTCTGTAGCTACCGAGTAGGCCACTTACTCTTCGCAAATGATTCGATTGTTTTCGTAAGGCATCTTTGTAAAATAGTGAGGCTATTTCTCAAGTTTTGCACTCATAGGCGCTGGCCACGGGACACGTGATTAATTTTTCCAAATCTGTTATCACTTTTAGTCCCAATGTTGATGTAGAAAGGAGACTTGAAATCTAGCAGCGCTTGGGTCTCGACGGTGCCGGCCAAAACCATGATAAATATCTTGGCCTCCCATCTTTTTATGAGCAGAAACAAAAGAAGTACTTTCAATGGCATTAAGGAAAGAGTGGCAAAGAAATTGCAGATGTGGAGAAGAAAGGTTTTCTCGGTCGACGGTAGAGAGGTCTTAATTAAAGCTGTAGCATAAGCAACTACTACGTATACAATGAGTGTTTTCAAAATTCGAGTAAGCCTTTGTCATGATCTTCAAGCTCTGGTGGCTGGATTTTGGTGGTGCGGAGGTGAGGATAGCAGGAAAATTCATCGGGTTAAATGGAAAAATTTATGCTTGCCAAAAAGTGAGGGGGAATGGGATTTAGAGACGTTGAGAGTTTCAATAAAGTCTTCCTAGTAAAACAAGGTTGGAAACTCATTAAGAATCCGGCCACTTTAGTCAGTAGGGTACTAAAAGCAAAATATTTCCTGGATTGTAGTTTCCTTAAAGCTCCAACATCTCATATATCTGGCGTAGTATCTTTGGGGGAGGGAGCGTCTACAAAAGGGTATTCGATGGAGAGTGGTTGATGGCAAGGAGATATATGTTTTTGGCTCTCCCTGGATCCCAAGACATGTCTCTTTTCTTCCTATTACCGGCCAAATGCTACAATTGCTGAGCTAAAAGTAGCTGACCTTATTCATAATTCTCAATGGAATATAGAGGCATTACATGCTTTTTTTTTTCTCCCCTTTGATGTTGAATGTATTCTCTCCATCCCCTTGAGCAGGCGAAATCCATCAGATTGTTAGGTTTGGCAACTACTCGGTCAAGTCCAGTTACTGGCTAACTCCGGAGTGTAAAAAAGAGGCTCAACAGTCGGGTGCAAGCCTAGACAAGAAAGGGTGAAACAACTCTGGAATTTGAAGATTCCTAACAAAGTAAAGATTTTCATGTGGAGAGGCTTTCATGGATTGTTACCATGCGCTACAAATTTGGAGCGGAGGGGGATAAGGTGCAGCACTTGTTGTTCAGAGTGCCAGGACGAGATTGAAACGGTGTGGCATGCTCTTTGGTCGGGCAACAAAGCCAGAGCAGTTTGGGACTACTGTGCTCTTTGGTACAAGCTTAAAAATGTTAAGACTTTCACCTTTGATGGTTTATGCCTTCATGTTTCTAACACTTTGACTAAGGAAGAGATTGAGATCTTTTCCATGATTGCTTAGTGGATTGGGGGAGTAGAGCAGCATGAATATCATAGAGATCCTTGATGAACCTGGATATGTTATTCAGTAATGCTAAAGTTTTCTTGCAAGTCAAGTAACACATCTAAATTCAACTTTCCCAAAACTAATAAAAATTGACTTAACCAAATTAGACACAACAATTGACATAAAACAGTTTCCTTAAATATAATCATTCCCATTAATAATACTTTGCTGCAAATCAAGAACCAATTAATCAAAGTTTCCAAAAACAAATATAATCTTGACTTTATTAAAATAGGAAACAGAAATTAAGAGCAAGTTTTAGCCAAAACTGAAACTTTCCAAATCCAATTCTTGCAGCAAATTAGACAAAACTATATATGAATCAAATCCAACAAAAGATAAAATAATGCCTACAAAAATCCCAACAATTTACTTTTTTAAGAACAAGTTTGATTAATTTTACATATATAGTTTTAGGATTGTTTATATATTTATCCTTGAACTTGTCACTTATATTACTTTGTCTTTCGAACGTTAAAATATACTACTTTATCTTTTTAAACTTTGTAATGTTAGCTTTAAAATGTACTACTTTATCTTTTTAAACTTTGTAATGTTAGCAAGTAATCCTTTTGTCCAATTCTATCATTCTTTTTGAATTTTTGCAAATTTATTTATATTTTCTCTTGAATTGTATCATTTATGTCATTTTACCTTCTAATGTTCAAAATTCACCACTTCATGCCATAAAATACTGTTTCATTAGCAAGTAATCTCCTTCCATTTAATTTTGTTTGGCTTAACAAATATTTAATATAATTTTTCTTCTAATTTTTGGGGACTTTACATGGCAAGCCACTCCATATACCCAAAACTTCCTGTATGAATATTTACAACAACAATTTAAGGGATAAAAAAAAAAAGATAACACCAACACAAAACAAAAAACCACTATGCAGGCAAAGAGACGAAAATAAGTGTGTCATTAGCAGATAATAGAGGCGAGGGAGATGAGTTTCACAATAGCCAGAAAAAAGAGCAAAAAATAGCTAGGAGAAGTGAGCGGAAGGTATTACTTACTAGTGAACAAAGTTTAAAATGACGAAGTGACGCAAAAATATGAGGCCAAATTCACATTGGGGTGATCAATTCGGTTTACAACTGCAGGTGCTGATTTGTGAGAGATTCATAGTTTATAATGAAATCACCTTTATATATGTCCATGGTCGTAGATATCATCCTCAAAACAATATATATGTCAATAGTTTTTGAACATCGTATGTGTTTAGACTTTTTTAAAAAATAAATAAATAAATAAATAAAGAAGAACACTTTTTTTTTTTGTAACCGACATAATACCATTTGGCTTCAAATTTTCCTATTCCCATAATCCTTATCCTGCTTCTTCCTTTTTTTTTTTTTTTTTTTGCCAATTCTTTGTTTAGTTCAATGGATCACTATTGGATCATCCTAAACAACTTTATATTAATCAACATGTAGCCACATGTGACATGTATTATTTATTATATAGATGAGACTTAACACTTGAACGAATAAAATTATTTTGTCAAACTTGCAAGGCTCTATATCCTTAGGAGCTTAGAAAGATGTCACATGAAGATTAAATTTATTGACCCTTTAATGTCTTATATCCTTCTTTAAATGCCTTTTCTCAGAATATTGGTAATGTTGCTGGTTGATTATTTATTACGTAATTTCCTTTTATCAATCTTATTTATTCATGAAGTTGGTAGGAGACAAGAAACTTCTCATACTTATATACCTTCGGAATAACAACACTTGAGCTTTAATGAAGAAACCAGCCTGAATAAATGACAAATCCCTTCTATTATTTTCATTTTCGTAAGCATTAAATGTGTAGATTGTGTAATTAAAAGCCACTATTCGGATTTAATGAAAACGTAATTTAATGCAAAATTGCCACTAGCTAAGGACATTAAAAATTCTAGCTAGAAAGTGGGACCAAATCAGATTTAATTATAGGATATTATGCTCTTTTTTTTTTTAACAATTTCTCTGCTAGCCCTCTAATCTCGCCGGCTGAGAACATAATTTTACGTCAAAACTGAAGACGTTGAAGTAGTTCAACGATCGTTGAAAAAAAAAAAATATATATATATATATATATATATATATATATAAACTTTAACCTTGACTATATTGTATTATATTATATCCTCTAACTATAATAAAAAAGTGCAAAATGTGGTCGTCAAAATTTTTTTTTTTTTAATTTTTTCATTGTTATTTTTCATTGCTTTTCTTCTCTTTGCATTTTTTGTCCTCCCTTCTTTTTCGCTTGTATTTTAATACTCCACTTTTGTTTTTGTTTTTTTTTTTTCTTACCATTTACTGATCTACCTTTCTCTGTGCTTTTTCTTTTTCCTTGTTCTTATTAATCCTTTCTTTTTTTTTTTGACTTTTTCCTATATTTTTTTCCTTTTTTTTTGTGGGGCTTTCTTTGTCTACTCTAATCTCATTGTTGAATCTTTTTTTCTTCTTATTCCACCATTTTTTTAATTGAAAAAAAAAAACTCCACCATTTTTATGCTTTACTTTTTTTTTACTCTATTTGTGATTTTTTGTCTCTTACAAGTAGTGTTTTATCTTGTATCTTTTTAATTTTTAGATATTTTACCTTTTGTTCTTTTTCTTTTTTCCTTTTCGAGGCTTTACTCCTTTTTTTTTTTTTTTTCTTTTTCACACGTTCATTGTAGTCTTCATTTCCTCTTTTAAAAAAACTTTTTTTTTTTTATCATTGTCTTTATGGGTCCGTTTGATAAATGAATTTAAATTAGTGATTTGAATTATTATCCAAATTAACATTTGGATATGTATTTAAGTTTTAATCTGAATATGGAATAAAATTAAAATTTGTGTTTGAAGAGGTAGTGAAAATAGTTTTTGATTTATTAATAAATCTAATAAAATCTTAATATTAATGATCTTAAAAAATATGCAATATGAATCTTAATTTATTCCTCTCTTCTCTAGGAACACAATGGAAAAAGAATATCTCAATTGGATATCAAATAAAGAAGTTATGATTTTTTTCTCTCAAATATAGGAGAAAGAATTTCAGCTTTTACTGTAGCAAAAATATCCGAATATCAAGAGTTTAGAAGTTAGAACTCTAAAAACTTGGATTCTTGATACTCATTTGATTCAGATTTTAGAAGAAACAAAAGGTCTGTTTGGTAAATAGATTTGAATTAGTTTGATTTGAGTTAGTGGGATTTGAATTAATATTTGAGTTAGTGGTTTGAATTGTTACCGAATTGGTATTTAGATGTGCATTTAAGTTTTAATTTGAGTATGGAACAAAATTAAAATTTGTGTTTGGAGAAGTAGTGAAAATAGTTTTTGATTTATTAACAAATCTAATAAAATCTTAATGTTAATGGTCCTAAAAAAAATGTAATATGGATATTAATTTATTCTTCTTTTCACTATGAACATAATAAAAAAAGAATTATCTCAATTAGATATCAAATGAAGAAGTTATGATTTTTTTTTCAAATATAAGAGAGGGAATTTTAATTTTTACTGTAGCAAAGATATACGAGTATTAAAAATTTCGAGAGGAGCAGAACTTTAAAAACTTGAATTCTTGATACTCAAAAGATTTAGATTTTAGGAGAAACAAACACATATCTAAAAGATTCTTGATACTCAAATCTAAATTTAAATCCATCGAATATCAAAAATACTCTAAACAAACAACCCCAAATACGTATTCAAAGGTTTCTTAATATTTAAATCCAAATTTGAGTCTATTAGGTCCAAAAAATAACTAAAACAAACATGCCCTATTTATCTAAGGGATTAGCACTCTATATTTCATAAATCTCAAAATGGCTAGACAATGTTGGTGGTTCTTATTTTCATATCCTACATTATGAAAATTTAAATTACAACTTAATGCTTAGATCAGACGTACCTGATTAGTGCATATAAAAATGTCAAAAGAATTTTATTTTTTTTTTGTGTTTTTGTGTTTTTGCCTAAACATTTTTGTCATACAACCCTCACGAATACGTTTTTTATATGCACTCCTTAAATAATTTACTATATAGTATTTCCTACTGATTTTTTTCTTTATGAAATGTGCAATATTAAACTTTTTTTTTTTTTACTAAACTATATTATTTAGAAAATAATATATGTAATAAATGAGTATAACTAAAGTTTAGATCTTTGTGTTAGTACCTTGCCACCAGTATGTATGTATTTATATATGGATGTGTGTATGTATGTATGTATGTATTTTTAAAATACAAAGCTCTTGTTTAAATGTCATGCCTTTTTTTGTCCTGTTAATTTTTAGGGAATTTTTACAAATTTTATCTTTTAAAAACTTACTTTTTACAAATATCATACATGTTTAAGTATGAAATAACCTCTATATGTAATATGAACTATAGTATGATACAACTTTTTTAAATGTAGCATATATAAACATATCTTTTAAAAAATGTGACACAACATGTAACTTTCTTCTTCTTTTTTTTAATACTTTTAAAAATTATATTTATTTCTGCTACATTTAAAAAAGTTTATACCATATTATTATTCATATTATACGTGAAGTTGTACAATAAATGAATATGCACAATATTTATAAAAAGTAATTAAACTACAGCAGTTATGAAAATTGCCCTGTTTTTTTCCGTTTGGGCTTCTTGGTGTCATCATATTGCCCAAGGTGATGGTTTGGTCCCTTGGGCTTAAGACCTAAGAACTCTATAGGCCCACCAACTCCAAAGTTTCTTCGAAATGAACAGGCATATTGAAGGGAAAAACTAGAGGATGTCTCCAAATTATATGCATTAAGATTTACGTAAGTTAATTTGGTTTTTAATTTTCATCTTGCTTTGACTACTTATGTAAAATGACTCGAGCATCCTCCTTTACATTAATCTATTTTTGCAACCGTAACTCAAAACTCTAGCCTATAGTTGGGACGTACCTTAATGTTTATATTTTGTTAAAAGAATATTAAATATGGTTCTAATTTTATTTATATTCTTAAATTAGTTATTACAAATATTTATTTGTACAAAATTATATCTTTAAATTGTAAATAAAATCCAAATCTAAGGGGATTGAATTAGATCTTGTACATAAATCAGATTTGATTGGAAATTTAATATAATATTGGATTTAAAAATTGACTCAGAATGGATGCTTAGCCCACATATGTCGTGCCTTTCTAGAATGGTGAAGAAAACGTCTACCCGATTTCTACGTTTGCTTTTTAATTTCGTTTTATTTGTTGTCGTTTCTCATTTTACCATTTTTTCCCCCTCTGGTCCTCCTTTTAATTTTATCGTTTTCTTAAGTTGTTGTCGTTTTTTTAACTTATCCACCCGCTTTGGCTCTATCGTCCTTTTCACCATATTCAACGCTCGAGTTTTGCAGTCATTTATAATTTTCTTATTTTCAGTCGTTCAATATATTTTTTTTAGCTCGTTTCCAACTATCATGTTGCTTTCACTTCATTGCCACTTATCCATTTTTTTCTTTCTCGTCATTAGATTTTTTTTGTGTGGTTTTTCATTTATTTATCGTTTTCATTCTCATCGATTATTCTTTTGGTGATCTTCTTTTTTTCATTTTAATTGTCGGTTCCTTTTCTTCTTGTTTTAATTTTTTGTCATGGTCAATTTTTTGTCATGGTCGTTTGTTTGTAGTGTTCTGTCGTCTTCAATGCCATTGTAGATAATTCTTGTCGTTTCTAACGTTGTTCTGTCCTTTTCCGTCTCTTATTCCCCCTTTCCCCCTAATTCTACGTGGTTTTCACTTTGCTGTCGATTCTTTCTTTCTTTCTTCCTCCCCCCCTCCCCCCGTTTTTTAAGTCGTTTTGTTTTCTTTTCTTTCCTTTTGTAGCTCATGTTGTTGACGCTACTTTATTGCCGTTTCATTCAATGTCCTCTGTTTAAAGTTGTCGTTTTCGTCCGTTATGGTCTTTTTTCCTTTGTTGGTCAGTGGTCTTTTTTTGAGTGTTGTGTAGCTAAATAAAATGGATCACATCAAACCATAACCAAAATGGATCAAAGGTGACTTTTGCTAAAACATAAATAGGGAACAAATATCCAGAAATCACCAAAAATACAAACACGAAAACCAACTAACAAATCACAATAGATTCATAAATTAATTAAAAAAAGATATATCAAATTGAAATCATCAAACCAAAAAAAATATATCATATTTGAATAATTGAACAAGTGAATTAGTGAAACATAAAATCTTCAACAAAAGAGAAAGAGAAGAAATGAAGAAAATCCTTAGAAAAAATCCTTAGAACTTATAGAGAATAATAGAGAATGAAGAAAATATGGTGTAGCTTTTTCATTGAATAATTTAAGTATTTATAGAGACAATTACAATTCAAATATTAAAGAGAGAACACTAGATAATACGTAACTTAACTAGATAACAAGAAGTGATAGGAAATTCAAAGAAATCTAAATACCTAATGTTTACAAAATTTAAATTACTAAATTAATTTAATTTTATATCTTTGTTAGAACTTAAATGAACCTAACCTAAATGTTGAGAAGGAGAAGAAAAATTAAAAATCAATGCTGAAGCATCAACCAAGAAAAAAAGAGAAGAAGAAAGAAGGATGTCGTTGCATGTTTTGCTCAAATTGAGGTAAGACTTGTTGTCATTGGAGGTGATCTCTCCTAGCAGTTGTGCTCGGCGGTCGGCCTCTTGACGTAGGCATCAAACAGAAAAGGATTAAAAGGAGAAGAAAGGGAAGAATAAAAAGAGTTTCTTCTGTGAGGAGAAAGGAGTAATGGTGGAACTAAACATAATTTTTAGTTGCGCAAATATGTCATTTTCATAACTAAGATACAATGATTAATTTGTTGATGGGAATGGTTGAAAGGGACCATCCAATGCAATTTTTATCTTCAAAGAAATCATCCATCCATCCTTTTAATTTTCACCCTTTATCTTACCAAAGATTAATATTTCAAAAAAGCACTAATAGGAAATGAGTTTGAATTCAAAAAAATAAGTTCAAACACTATAACATATGAGGGTCTTACACTATAACATACTGTTATTTTACACTATTACATATAAGAACTTTATACTGTTGATCATTTAAACCAATAAAATTTTGCCTCGTTTGGCTTCTTACTACCTGCCTCTCCTGCAAAACAGAGTGTAGCTCTATAGCTGATCCTCAACCAACAGTGTGAGTCAAAGAGCTTTGCTTCAACATAATTACAACATCCACCCCAAAAACACCAAATCCATTTGTTCCCAACTTTTGCAGATATCAGTCATAAAGGACTACTACTGTACTACTACTAGTCGTCTCATTTTTTTTAATAAATGGCAAAATTTGTAGCAGAGTAATGTTAATAATTCAAATTGTAATCATATATATATACACACACACACTTATTCACATTTCATTGGTAGATATAAATCTTTAATATTGATTAACGTGAAAATTTTAAATACTAATTATCATAAGAAAATAACTACTCATATAATGTTGCTAGACCTAGATTGAATGTGGAGATTTGAGTAAGAATCCCTAAACTATATATTTGATTTATTACCATAATAATATTGATCAGCTTGATGATAATCACATTGATCGAGTTTTTTAAAATCCAAAATACATGAACATGATTAATTGGATATGGATAATAAATTGATCGAGCAAAAGGACAATTAGGTGGTGAGCAAATTTATAAGCTATGTGATGTAGTTAGGGATTTTCCCTTCGAGAGACTTTCTTAAGTGGGCTTTTGGATCCTCCATTCGAGTTAGACTAGTAAAATCCTTTTTTCCCAATTTCGTTACCTCACTAAGATAACATGGAAGTAACTGACCTCAAATGAAAAATGATGATAGAGAATAATGGAAAGAATAGAAGGGATTTTTAGGGGAAGATACAAAAGCTAATAATATAGTTCTCCAACATGAGTTCTCTCTTTTTGGCCAAAGCTTCTGTTTGGGGACATATGCTTCACAAAAGAGAGGAAAAGTAAAGAATCTCTGGCTCTTCACCCTTATCCACTCTTGAGGAAATCCCAAATGGTCACTAGAAAAACCCTAGCGGCAACTAGAACAATCACATGGCAGCACATGATAGGTCTGTGATTGACACTGTATATTAATTAAGTTGTCAACAATTATTGCTTATTAGAAATATCTGAAGTTACTCCTCCGCTAACAAAGTGTGTATGTGCTTGATATGAAATTAATAAATCATCTCATTTATTCTTAAGGCAAATTCTACGATTAATTATTGAAATAATCTGACTTCCATAGGTCCTTGGTTTGACCTCCTAATGAGAATTGAGGTCCTTGCATGGGTGTCTCACCCTTAAGACTTGCTTGCTCTATATAGAGTGCCCCATGGCTCCTTGAGTGTGAACCGTAGAAAGGAATGCTACCAACTCTAGAATAATCTAAGCTCTTCTAGTCTTTTCTAGAATCACTTCCTAAGGAAGCTTCAAGAAAGGCTGCTACAAGCTTGTAAAGTCAGCAAGTACTACTTACATACTAGAAGGTTGTAGAATAAGGAGAGTCAGTAATATAACCGACTTAGAGGCCTATATAAAAGGACCTGAAACACCCGTTATTTTAACGGGTATGATTTTTTGTAAAATCATAAGAATAAAATGTCACTTTAGCATTTTTACTAAGTCTCCGTAGTAAATATTTTAAATCTACCTATCACTTATTTCTACCAACCTGGTCCTGCTACATTAATGCTCAATTAAATAGCATCCTTATCATTTGGAGACATAGAATTAATTCACCTCAACTACCAGGAGACATCGATATGTTTTCTCAACTACCTTTTTAATACCTCCTTCATCTTCTTCTACAACATACCCCATTTGTCCCCTCAATTATGTTGACATTATTTGCTAAAAGTCTCCATGGGAGACATGATAACATTTTCTTTTAATGCTCATTTAATTCTATCCCGCTCCTCAATTAATTTGATGCCTATATATTCAACCATCACCACTCTCTTCTTTAGTTTCTCATTTTCTCCTTTCTCAC
>CAMOHE010056536.1:662-42242 GCA_946598075.1 Artocarpus hirsutus
GAAATTAATAAATCATCTCATTTATTCTTAAGGCAAATTCTACGATTAATTATTGAAATAATCTGACTTCCATAGGTCCTTGGTTTGACCTCCTAATGAGAATTGAGGTCCTTGCATGGGTGTCTCACCCTTAAGACTTGCTTGCTCTATATAGAGTGCCCCATGGCTCCTTGAGTGCGAACCGTAGAAAGGAATGCTACCAACTCTAGAATAATCTAAGCTCTTCTAGTCTTTTCTAGAATCACTTCGTACGGAAGCTTCAAGAAAGGCTGCTACAAGCTTGTAAAGTCAGCAAGTGCTACTTACATACGAGAAGGTTGTAGAATTAGGAGAGTCGGTAATATAACTGACTTAGAGGCCTATATAAAAAGACCCAATGGTCTCTTAGTGTGTGTGTCCAAAAGTTGTGAGTGTCCAAGTGAGTTCAAGTGAGTATGTTCCTGGCAGTGTATGTTCAATGTAAAGTATAATGAGTACTTAGTGTGTGAGTGTAGTGTCCAAGTAAATGGAGTCGTTGTGAGCATTAAATGGAGAGTTGTGTGAGTGAATGCTTAGAGTATTTTAGTCTGGTGGACTTGTGCTTGTAATCTAAGTGGTCATTGGTGTAATTGCTTTTAATAAGACAAAGTGATTGCACAATTATATTATAGTGTTCAATAAATGGTATCAGAGCAGGTCGATAAAGGACCAAATTTAAACTGGTAGAGTGGTTCTTTAAAGGCCGATTATTATTAAGCTTCTTCATCATGTGTGGTTTTAGTAACTATGAGCCATATTAAAAAAATTTAAATAAGCTTGCTTAGCATAGTCAAAGTTTTTTAAGCCGAGCCACTATAGGTGACCTTCAATTGGTCAGTAGTTTTAAGAAGCTTAATAATCAAAACTACAACACATGGTTGATGTGTATGGAGTCACATCTCCAAGACCAAGACCTATGGGCAGTTATTGGCTATAGTGAGTCCAAGCCACTAAAGGGCGACACAACTGCTTTGAAGAAATAGAGGATTAAAGTTGGTAAGGTGATGTTCATGATCAAGACTACAATTAAAGAGGAGCTGTTAAAGCATATATAGAGGCCAGAGACGCCGAAAATACCCTAGGATATTTCTAAAGCACTCTAGTCATGAAAGAACGACACAGTGCTTCAACTTTTAGAGAATGAGTTGTTTTTGATTTCGTAATAAGAGATAATGATCAATAAATATTTCCATAAAGTAAAGTTCCTTTGCCGCGAAATCTCCAAATTAGATCCTATGGCTAGTATTTTAGAGTCCAGAATAAGGGAGATAATTATCCATAGACTAAGACAGAAGTTTAGAAGCTTTATTGCTGCAATACAAGGCTGGTTTGCTCAACCATCTCAAGTAAATTTTGAAAATCTACTAGCAGACCAAAAAACAACAACCAAATAATTAAGAGAGGCTCACCAAAGGCCAATCCAAGCCAAATACTCCGAAAGGATAAAAAAGAGATGATGACAAATCAAGTGGTCATCAAGGAGGCTTCGATTCAAAGGGAGCTCAAAAGAACAGCGGCAATGGTAGTCAGTCTAAGCAAAACAAGAGGAACAACTTTTGATGCTATAACTCTAGAATGGTGGGACACATTGCTAAGAATTGTTAGTCTAAGAAAAGAGGAGCTAAGGGCAAAGCGGTGACTTTCGACTTGGAGAAAATAACAAAGAAGAGTGAGACATTGAAGCTTCCATCGCAATTAAAGAAGAAAAGTTAGCCCTCATGGCAACCATACTTTGACTGATTGATAGCGAGGGTGGCTAGATCGTTGACTTAGGATGCTCAAACCATATGACCGATGACAAAGAGAAGTTACAAAACATGATAGAGTACAAAGGAGGTTGCGTGGTGGTGACAACCAATTATTCATGATTGCCAAGTGCCCACATAGGTAACTTAATCCTTATGCCGTGTTTCAGTTACAATCAGGTGTCGCTTCGAGATGTCTATCACATACCAAGTATGAAGAACCTTTTATTAGTAGCTTAGTTGACATCATTAGGACTGCTGCGTTTCTGTTCCAATCAAGTGCTGTTTCAAGATGTCTATCACGTACCAGGTATGAAAAAGAACCTATTATTATAGCTCAGTTGACATCGTTAGGACACTATATTATTTTTGGCCTGCGCGATATCAAAATTTATCAAGATATCAAGATTTCTTGTACACCGATGATAGAGAGGCAACGACTAGAGTCAGTCTACATTGTGTCAACTGAATGTGCTTATCTAGATAAGACTCGATAGAATGAAATGGCATATTTGTGGCATGCAAGGTTGGGACACGTTGGTTACTATAAATTGAAGGTGATGATGCAGAAGGCAATGCTTAAGGGTCTTCATTAACTTGAAGTTAAAACTGACACCATCTGTGCATAATGCCAATATGGTAAGACACACTAACTTCCATATGAAGAGTTGAAGTTCAAAGCAAAGGTGTCGTTAAAGCTTGTACACTCTAATGTGTTCGGACGCATCAAGCAACCATCAATTGGCAGAATACATTACATGATCACATTTATCAATGACTTTTCAAGGTATGTACGGGTACTCTTTATGAAAGAAAATCTGATGCTCTTGAGAAATTCAAGGAGTTCAAAGACTTAGTAGAGAGAGAAGTTGGTAGGAAGATTCAATGCTTATGCTCAGACAATGTTGGAGAATATACTTTACATAAATTCTTGTGATATCTATAGAGTTACAATACCAGCCATCAATTCACATGTGCCAACATGCTGCAACAAATTGGAATAGCTAAAAGGAAGAATCAACACCTTATTGAGATGTGCCAAAGCATGTTACATATAAAGACTGTGTTGAGAAGATTTTGGACTGAGGGTATAAAGACTTCAGCGCACGTCATCAATAGGCTTCCCTAACCAAGGCTTGACTTACTGTTTGAGAAATTGTGGAGTATAAAACCCACAGATGGTGTAACACCCCAAATTTTAAGCTAGGGGTCTAGTTAAGAATATATGAATGTGTTTTTATTTTCACCACTTATGCATTTATTTTTTTTTACTTATGAAATTGTCATGTGTTTATGGGATGATAGAACTTCATGCAAAGATAATATATATATATATACATACACACACACACACACACACACACACTAAAACTATTGTTGCCATGTGTGTTGCATGAATGAAAGAATTATACATGTATATAAGTTTATATAAATACAATACACACATATGTATGAATTATTCATATACAACTATAATATTTTTATATGTTATCTAATATATGATACACAAATAAGTTGTATATTGTATGTTGTGAGTTTGTTATCATATAATTGTATATGTATGTTTTATGTAGTAGTTGACTTCCACATGAAGAAATGAAGATTGATAATCATTATGTTAAATTTGCGTGTGGTAGACAAATTACTAGTAGTTGCCATATTTTATTTTACAGAGATTTGTGCACAATATTTTGTACTATTATATAATTGTAGTGGAAAATGACTATTAATATTTTATAATGTATATATGTTTATGTGTGAATGTAAATTATATATATGAGAGTGTGTAATTGATATAGTTGCCGTGTGAGTATGAATAGCAAGTGGGAAGTAATACATTATTGATGTTATATTTTTTTTTAATATAATGTGCACTATATGTGTAAGTTACAATGTTTGGTGGCCGTGTATGACTTTGAGAAAATGGATAATGACTAACGTAATTTATGTATATGTGTGTGTGTTTGTTGGGGTATAATTTGAGTTATTGGCATATTATCTTATCTTTCCTTATTTCATATGGGGGAATAGTTGACTTTTTATGTGATTAGATAATAATTGTTGATTGATTGTCATATTTTTGGATTTATTTTCTCATTTAAGGAAATGAAATGTTTGACTTTTGATTGATTAAATTTAATTGATAGGTTTCCTATTTTGATAATTGAAATTAGGCAAGTAGAGCTAATATTGGAATATAAAATTATCTTTAATTCTTTTATTCCTTTATTGGATGATTTGTTGACTTATTTAGAATTCTATTCATAGATAGTCAAGATACTATCATTATATTTTCCTCTATTGAATCATTGACTTTGGTATTTAGTTTCTTTTCCCCTCCCACCAGTATGCATTCCATTTTTATAAAAGATTTGTGTCTTATATAGAAGGCTATGTTTCTTTTTTTTTATATATATATTACTCCCATTCTTCACATTTTACTCATAAACCTCTCAATCTTCATGTTTCTTCTTCTTCTTCTTCTTTTCCTTCTTTATTTTGCTACTAAGAGTAAGAATGTCTGAGAGAGAGAGAAGACGAGAGAATGAAAGAAATATAGAAAGAAAGAACAGAATGAAACAAAGAGATAGAGGAGATGTATGAATGCATGAGGAAAGAATAGAGAAGAGAACCACGAGGGTTTCAATAGATGGCTTCCCTTAAAATATGAAAAGTAATGTTATGTGAAGAATGAATGAATGATGATGTATAGAACCTAAGATGATCATGACTAAACGATTCGTGTAAGTATACCCTCCACTGCATCACTTGAACAATAGTATGCTTTAAAGTTATGTATGTTGTTATGATGAATATGTTTAAAGATGTTTTTGATGATTTTTCATGAGTATGATGTGAACTCTATGATGTGAACTCTCTTGTTGTCATGAACCAACCAATGTTATGTATGTTTTCATAGTCAAATCCTTGAGGAAGCATGTTCCAAGATGGGGACCATTTATGAATGAATGTTAAGGGTTCTGACTGCTTTAGATTAACGTTATGTTACGGGCCCAAAAACCTAAAAGTAATGTATGTTTCTAAAAGTATGTTTTTATGTGAAACTATCGTGGTTTACTTACTAAGCATTATGCTTATATAGTTCTCGTGATGTAGGTGAGCTTCCAAGTAAGGATGTAAATGACTGAGCAAGAATGGTCCAAGGTCCCATGACGAGTCTAAGATGCAATATTTATTCTAAGTATTTCTTTGATGTAATTAGAAACTAAGAATTGTTATTGAGGACATTTAGGGGATTTTCTAGCTTTTGTATAAGTATTGTAATCTTAATATTTCTATTGCTAATGATAAGATAATTTCCACATTAAGGTTGAGTTAAGATTTGATTATTTTTCGGCCCATCTTCACATGCATGAACGAGCAATGAGTGGCGCTTCTCTCATCTCTTTTCTCCCGGGGGAGAGGGGGAAGGGGTCATTACAGATGGTCATTTTCAAGTCTTTGGCTGTGTATGCTATGTGTTCGTGCAATGTCATCTACGCTTTAAGTTTGATAAAAAGGTAGTACGGTGTATTTTTGTAGGATATGATAGCTAGAGAGAAAGGTGGAGGTGTTGTGATTTTGTTAGTGATCACTGTTACATATCACGAAATATGGTGTTTGATGAAGCATCATCATAATGGTCTCTACAGAAGGTGGAATTGCCTTATTCGAAAAAGTTCAAGGATAAAATGCGGTAGAAGATAGCTGTGCAAGTTGGTGAGTTATGAATGAGTCTTGAGACTACCAATGAAGAATTAGATAATGAAGACAACACTGGGAATAAGGCTAAAGAGTCCCTTGAAAACTAGTGTTCATGAAAGAGTCGGCAAAGAGTTTGAGCCAAGTGAAGCACAACTCCTTAGTTGCTGCCTAGAAGATCAACAAAAGTAAAGAAGCTAAATCCTAAGTATGCTAGTGTAGTAGTCGTAGAAGAGTCAAACTTCAAAGAGCCTATGACATATAAAGAAGCATCACAAAATCCTAATTGGATGAAGGCCATGCAGGAAGAAATTATCGCATTGGAGCGAAATCAAACTTAGGACTTAGTATCAAAACCTAGGGTTGTAAAACCTATTTCGTGCAAATGGGCGTATAAGATAAAGACTTGTCTTGACGAATCTATCAAGTAATACAAGGCTCATTTAGTTGCACGTAGCTTCTTTCAATAGTTTGGACTAGATTATGATGAGGTGCTTAGTCTTGTGGCAAAGATTTCTACTGTACGAGTTCTTTTGGCACTTGCAGCTAGTATAACAGACGGATGTCAAAAATACTTTTCTGCATGGAGAGTTGGATCCTGAAATCTATACGATTCAACCAAAGGAATTTGAGAGCAAAATTCAGCCTGACTATGTATACAAGTTAAGAAAGGCACCTTACAAACTAAAGCAAGCTCTGAGGATGTAGTACAATAAGATTACTAAATTCTTAACTTGAAGTGGTTTTTTTAATGGCACATGCAAATTCTAGCTTGTTTGTTAAAACTAGAGAAGGAAAGATAGCCATAGTGTTGGTGTACATCAATGACTTAATTGTTATAGGAGATGATGACAGTGAAATTTTTTGAACAAAGAAGAATCTATCAGTTTGCTTTCAGATGAAAGAGCTTGGGGAGTTCAAGCACTTCCTTGGGCTAGAAGTTGATCACATGAATAAGGGTTTATTTCTTTGTCAAAAAAAAAAAAATACACGAGAGACCTTCTATAGAAATTTGGCATGCTCGAGTGTGAGCCTATCTCGACATTAATGGAAGCAAATTTCAAGCTTTGCAAACATGAAGGAAGCGACTTGGAAGATGCAACTATGTACCAACAGTTAGTCAGAAGTCTAATTTATCTAATGTGAACCTGGAATGACATTGCCTATGTAATCAGTATGGTGAGTCGATACGCGCAAAATCCAAAAAAGCCTTATCTAGAAGCGGTGCAATGAATCTTGAGATATGTTAAGGGCACCATCCACTATGGACTAATATATAAGAGAGGAAAAGATAGTAGATTGATTGGTTATTGCGACGTTGATTACGCTAGAGATCATGATACGTGACGGCCAACTATAGGATATGTGTCTAAGCATGGCTCAAGAATTGTATCTTGGAGTAGCAAGAGACAAGCAACAATATTACTATCAACCGCAGAGGGGGAAAATAAAGCGGGAATTGTGGCAGCTCAAAAGAGTATGTGGTTGATACAATTACTAAAAGACCTACACCAACCAATTGATTATCCAATGAAACTATTCTGTCACAATTTGTCTATGATTCACCTGGTAGAAAATCCAGTGTTTCATGCAAGAACTAAGCATGTGGAGAGACACTATCACTTTTTTAGAAAAAAAATTATTGCAAGAGGAATTAAAGATGCATCGTATCAAAAGAATATTCAACTCGCAGATTTACTAGAACCACTTCCTAAGGATGCTTCAAGAAAGGCTACTGCAAACTTGTAAAGTCGGCAAGTATTGCTGACATACTAGAAGGTTGTAGAATTAGGAGAGTTGATAATATAACCGGCTTAGAGGCCTATATAAAGAGACCCAAAGGTCTCTTGGTGTGTGTGTCCAAGGTTGTGAGTGTCCGAGTAGGTTCAAGTGAGTGTGTACCCAATAGTGTGTATTCAACATAGTGTATAACGACTGCTTAGTGTGTGAGTGTAGTGTCCAAGTAAGTGGAGGAGAGGTGCGTGAGTGAGTGCTTAGAGTATATAAGTTTGGTGGTCTTGTGCTTGTAGTCCAAGTGGTCGTTGGTGTAATTGCTTTTTAATAAAATAAAGTGATTACACAATTGGCAATGTTTAACATTAATTAGTAATCATCTGGGATCATTCACAAATTCTTTTAATTTGAAAGCAAAGATACACACTTTTTACAACATTAAAACTCTGCCAATTATTTTCCACAAGTTTGTTCACTCAAACATCAGAGTGCCATCAATACACCCCCATTGATGTTCTTTATTTTACCTTTTATTTTATAAAGTTCTTGGCGTTCATCCTAGTGTTCTTACTGTAATTTTATTAGGGTTACTAAAACCGATAGTCCCTGAATATTGGGGCTCTTTTATTTTACCCGTTGAACTTTAAAATCATTACTTTGTTTTTTGAATTTTCAAAACTCCTCACTTAGCCCCTTCTATATGATTTTCAATTCAAATAAACGAAACTAAGCCTATATAATTCGTACAATAGTCACCTGTAAGAACAAAAATGAGATTTTTATCATTCTCAAGTTTTATTTCAATAATCTATGTGTGAATTATGTGGGTTTAATTCTATTTATTTGAACGAAAAATTGGATGAAAGGAGTTAAGTGAGGAGTTTTAAAAATTCAGGGAGTAAAGTAATGATTTTTAAAGTTTAGTGGACAAAATAGGAGAAACCGAAAGTTCAAGGGTTATTAATGTTAATAACCTCGTGTTACTAAAGTGTTTGTTTAATTAATCCATAGTGTTAATAACCCTTTTTACTAAAATTTTTGTTTAATTAATCCACATTACTAATTCAAGGATGTGTTTTTGGTGTAGGATAAAATTTCACACCAACAACTCTAAAATACTCTACACTAGAGAACATAAATGTCCTTGTACTAGACGTTGGCAAAAGCCTCTTTTGATTCTCACTCCCAGAGTTCATTTTGAGTCAGGTCCACTTGTAATATAGCAGGTAGTGTGGTCCCTACCTTCCAGTTCTGTAGATATTTATAATCACCGAGAGGGTGTTACAATCTTAATGTGTGTAAATATGTTGGCTCCAATGAGAATCAAAATTATCATATAGTATTCTCAGGTTCACAAGCAGTGAACATAAAACTTTTCTTTTTGTTTGTTGGACTAGAGTTGTTCTTTGCAATTATTACGTCACAAGTACAACCCTACACAAGGACACAAAAAGGAGAAGGAAAAAAAAACGTGATTCAATTTCTCCGAAGCAAGATGATCATTATATGATCAGTTTCACGTGATTGCTACACTATAGTCAACGGAATTCCTATTCATGACTTCAAAATTCTGAATATATGACATCATTTTCGTATGTTTCGCATGTTACTGTAGCAAAATGGTTTTAATAGTAATTTGAACTTCTGAAACAACCAGGCACCTTCTTGTTGAAATTTATGAAGGTTACTAAAAACAGTTATTAATCAGTCATATAATTGTTTAAAATGTCAAACTATGTCTCTGATGATTTGGTTAAAGTGTAAGTAAGTCCGGGTTCAAATTAGTTAGGTCTTCTCCTCTCTTCTTCTGAACAGCTAGTGGAGCACAACAATGAATTAGTTTAAAACGCAAGAGTATATATACTTGAAAATCTCAATATATATTATTGTGGGGTACACCAAATTAAAAGATTCAGAAATTTTGAAAAACAAACATGCAAAAAGATACGCACTTGGCTTGGGAGATAGGCTTCCACTTCCAATGAAGATCGAAGACGTCTTAATTAGTTAAATAATGTGCACCAACATGGTTATGTTTGGATCAGTAACCTAATCCAATCCTAACCCATAATTAATAATCCTTTATTACAAATTGGGCTTTATATAGGACCAAATAACAATTGAGTAAATTACGTGGTATACTATTTTTTTACTATTACTACTATTGTGTTTTATTGTTTTTTCTCATCCGTTTAATCTATACTATATCTTCTAGCTAAAAAGGCCAAAATGTTCTTAGATGGCATTGATTTGTCGAATCATAACCCAAAATCCTTGATAACAATAGTGTTTGTACATTTGTCGGAAATAATATGGTTCAAACTTTCTCATAAAAATGATATAATTGAAAACAATACCGTAGAAATGGTATTTCTTAGATTGACCCATAACGATGGGGTTAATTTCAGCAGTGAAGCCAAGATTTTTTTTTTTTTTTTACTAAGAGTGACAATGTTAAAACCCTCAAGATATCAACTTGAACTAATAGTATCAGTAATAATGGGCTCTTTTTTTTGGCACCCCGAATAAAAGTTCTCCAAAAGAACACTAATTTGAATTATTTCTTTTATATTAGATTCTTTTATTATAAAACCCAAAACTCCCTCAATTTCAAAGCCCCGCCAAACCTAAACCCACTTGCTGGTAGGCCAAACAATCCAAGGCAATTCTTCTAGATTATTAGCAGCCGTATTTACTAGATGCTTACGTGACCTTAAAGAAACTAACCAAAATTAGTGTCGTTTTAAACACTTTTTTATTAAAGCTGAGAAAAAAATCCATGATAACAAATAAGCAATGGAATCAAGGTCTACCTTAACGCTGAATAGACCCATTTATTGTAATTAGTTGAAAGGTGATTCCTAACATAGAAAATGGCTCCCCATTGTCATGTTATAATCCCCATTTTGAACCAAAAAGGTCAACCCCTTCTATCTCCCTCCATTAATCTCTATTATTTTTTTGTATTTTTCTTTGCACGTTCTCTCTCTCTCTCTCTCTCTCACTCTCCCCCTTTGTTTTCGGTTCTAACTGCTGGTTTTAACTTCCTCAACTCTAAAACCTGGGGACCCACTTCCAGATTCTACATTATGGGTTCCCTTTTTCTTCATTTTATGGTCATCCTCCTTCAGTTATAAAACCACTCTTTAGAAAACACCCTCTCTTTTTATCTCTCTTCTCTATACTTTTTCATCTTTCTTCTTTCTTCTTTCTTCTTTCTTCTTTCTTCTTTTCTTCTTCTTCTCATTAGAATTGATGGAGAACTGCTCTTATAGCTCATCCATGGGAAAACCGGTTTCTCGGAAACCGACCGCAGAGGATAATTCTGGTACCGGTGATGAAGAAAGTGGCTGGACAGCTTATTTTCAAGATTTCTCCAACAACAATATTGATAACAACAATAATATTATAAATGATGATGATAATATTATTGATCAAGAAAGTATCTGTAGCTCTTCTTTGATTTCTGATGCTGCTTCTTACGCTGCATGGAAAATCTCCAACTCTCCTGATCCCCAATACAATTATGAGGCTCCTAAAAAGCTGAGTTTCAAGAAAACAAGGGCCAAAGAGATTTCTCAAGATGATTCTTTAGAAGACACTGCTAGCTCTCCTGTTAATAGCCCCAAGGTGACCGGATGATATATAAATATATACATATAATATATATATATATATTCTTGAATTTTATTATTTGTGTCTTTTTTCATATTGAATGAAAATCTCTTTTCTTATAATTTTTATTTTCTGTGGGGGGATTAATTCATTAAACTTTAGTCTCTTACAAAAATTTTTGATGCATCAAATTCTACAGGTTGGTGATCTTAAAGCGGTTGATATGAAAGCCAAACAAACAGATAATCTTATCAACGATTCTCTGGTAATTAATAAACTTGCGGTTATAATTCCTTTTATTCTAGAGAAAAAAATGGATTTTCTATTTATGCATGTCTCGATGAAATGGTTCCAGAAATATTAAAAAGTTTTGATATTAGTTATATTCTTTTAATTCATCTTTTTGTGTAATTGTTATTATTATTATTATTATTATTTTGGGTAGGGGAAACGAGGTACATCAGAGTACTATTCAGAACAGCAGCCAGGAAAAAGAAGCATAGTGGATTTCGATGGAGAAAATGACTGTTCAGACCTGAAGAAAAGGGGGTTGTGCTTGGTTCCTTTGTCCATGTTAGTGAATTATCTTGGGTAATTAATTAATAATCTTATGATGATCTATCTCTCTTTGCAGTTTTATCTCTCTATGTGTTCCATGTAACTCAGCCTTATAATGACAATGTGTACAAAACGAAATTCCTGTCAATATATGTTGTATGTTTAATAATATTTTGAGTTACATTATAAATTTTTATTGTTCAATCTATAATATATTGTCTAATCAGAAAACAGTAACTAAAAGGGCGAAGTGTAACAAAGCACGTGAATGTCATTTTCATAGTTGACAGCGGTGATATTATACATATATAGATAAAAACAGTTACACCAAATTAAATTAATCAAGGAATTATATTCAGGTCAAAAACAAACAAATCAATAAATTAATCAATCAACATTGAAATAAGCAAGATCAGCCCTAGCACCCATATATATATATATATATATAGGAATTTCATGATGTGATAATATGCCAATATACGTGGTAGATAAATCCTCTTTTTTATAACTTTATTTTAATTTTAATTACAGTATTTAATAGAGTAGTTTTAGACAACAAAAAGTCATTGGTACATGAACTTGGATTACCAGTGTAGATTTATTAATAGAGCAACTTGACGTCCTTTATTGGTGACTAGCTGCTAATTAACATTAATCAATTAGGATTTCATGTAAAAGTTGGTGCCGACTGCGGAGACATTCTCCTTGAAATTAGTTGCTCTTCAACATTAATATATTATATAGGAACAACAAATTAACTAATAAAATAGAAGAGTGTCTTGCTATACACTCTAAGGTGGAGCTACATTAGGCCCTGGGTAGTTGTCCATCGCCAAACGGCTCTATATAGTTTTATCCTTGTATATATATATTTTTACTAGTTTACCCCTAAAGTTTTGTAAATTGCAATCTGAATGTAGAATTGAAAAAAAAGAAACATGTATGCTATAAGTTTTGACTTTTAAATATATTCATATTTGAAACTTAAAACTGTAAATAACCAAAAATTAACAATACTTGTAAACTAATAATTTTGGGACTATAAACTTTAAAAAGTGAAATATAAATTCTATTACAATCTTACTTTAAGAATAAATGAAAGTAAAAATATTGATAAATTTTAAAAAAATATAGTTGCATTCTTATTTTAGTTCAAAATTTTGGTTTCATTCACATTCCATAAAACATTTCTTGACCCCACCGCTAATCAAATAATGCTAACTTCAATATCAACCACAACCATAAAAATATGTAAGTCATATCTCTTAGTGCATGATTTAGGAAACCAAAAATTGGACAAAGATGAAATACAAAAATTTTTAGAAATTAATGATACATTATTGAAAAACGGGTATTAGGAATCAAACCAGAAACCTATGGAACGTTTGTAGTTAAGTTTCTGTGCACCCTCAGAATTATAAACAATATAATAATACATAAAGAATAAACGGAAAAGTAGATTGATTGGTTTAAATATTAATTTATCTCCAACAACTTGCAGGCCATTCAGTTGAAAAAACAAATACTAAAAAAGGATTGCAAGGGAAGACCCCTCCATGTGCAAGAGCATTTAGGGCAGGTGATGCAGTACAGAAGAGTTTTGCACAGATTTATTTGAGACATTCAGCTAAATTTCCTCCACTTTATTATATAATTTTGGTTGACTCTTTCTGTGCACCACATTCCCTCTAGACCCTTTTTGTTAATTCACATAATTCAGATTCTCTAATAACAAATTCGATTACGATGCTGATGATGTATTTATATGCTTCTAGTTGAAAATAGCCAAACGAAGTTTTCCTGATGTAATAATCCCAACAGCAAACTTCAACTTCTAATTTGTAAAATATTAGTTTCTTCACTTTATATGTTGTTTGATACATCAGTTTAAACTCACTAGTTCAAAGCATCAATAATGTAAAGTTCTCAACGGCTACAATATAAAATCAAAAAATAACTACTCATGTATTACAAAATTTGAATTCCTTTTTCCAGTTGAAACCGGTTTATCAAACACCTTATTAATTTGCTAAGGGTATAGCTTGAGAAGGTAAAATACGTGCATAATACTAATATTGTTTCTTTTGAAACATTGAATATTTTAAACTAGTTGGTTGTCTATCCCATAATAGAAAGAATTTATTTCTTCGGTTTTTTTAAGCACCAAAGGAGGCATTCTTATTAATTGTTTTTTAATGAATAAGAATATCAATGTCTGAAACTGGGTGATGGACTTACTGTGCCGGGGTGTGTGTGTGTGTGTATATATATATGTTTATTTTTCTTTCAAGATTAGCTTAATTACTTCTGTTATGTTTGGTATAAATATAGTTGAGTACACCGAAAATACACAATGAAAGTGCTAAGAAATAAGTAAGAAGTTAATCCAAAATAATTATATGTATTAAATGAGCATTTGATATAATTTTTCTTGCACATGGCCCGCCACTCTATGATAGTTCAATTCCAAAATAATTATTGTTATCTTTTTAAGATGAATATTGGCTATAGACGTAACCTGAATTATCATCATATTCTGAGTAAAAGCTCAATTTTTTTTTTTTTTTTTTTTGAAAATTATCACTTTTCATATTTATAAACTTACATGCTCTGAATATGAAACTTTCAAGTCAGCACCACGAATTATATATGACATGATTCGTGGGAGAAATTAATTAACTATTGGGTGAGTTAATTATCATCACATCAAAATTCTGCAACTCGTGCATAGTGGGATTAGATAAATACACATATATATAATTATGGAACAATTTCCCTTATTTTGTTGTGTTTCAATTTGATCAAACACAGCCATACATATCAACTAGATAATGATAACGCATTAGGATATATATAAACATATATATATATATATATATATATAAACATATATATTATATCATCCAATCGACAAGACAAACACCCTTTAACTTTAAATTGATTAATTAGCAATAATGTTAGGTGGTCAATCACATAGTTAACGACCACTAAAGTTGATGTGATTTATAATTTTGGGAGTATTGGGGTTTTAGATTAAACTTTAATGACCAAACTCAGATTCAATTAACTTTGAGGCTGTTACATTATAAGAAGGAACGGACAAGTCTTGATTAATTATGGCTGGACGACCTTTTTCCTTCACATGAAAAAATAGTTTTCACTACGATCAGTTTCTTTTTTCTTTTTGTTTTCTTTTGTTTGTTTCTTTTTCCTTTTTACGTGGATTAATATTTCAAACTCATTTCATTTAGGGTGGAAAAAAAAGGTGCTGATCAGACTTACAATTAAGCGGCTTGATTAGATTTTCCAACTTATTATAATATCACTAACATGATGTCAGTTAGCTTTTCCAAACGTGACAACTGGGTTGATTTGTTAATCTAATCTCTCTTAGTGGGGTCATATATATATACACACATAAATTACATATTTGTTTCCTTAATTTTTTCTTCCTTGGGTTTTTTTCTTTTTTTGTTGGTTAAACGAAACTTTTAAATGAATTGTGGATGGAGTTTGGCATTGAACATGCTATATAACGACCTGTTTTCAAGTTAAAAAAAAAAAAAAAAAAAACAAGAGAGAGGCGGTGAGTGACAGGCCAAATTTTTCATACGAAAATAGAGTTTGAAAAAAACAGCCTTAATATGTAGAATGTTTTGTACATTTGAAGATGCCATCAAAATTGCTGAACCGAAACCCTACAATCATTGATGTATGTGATACACAAACAATATACATATATATATATATATATATGATATAATACAGACACATATATATATTTAATTATTTATTGATCAAGTGTAGAAATAGATACAAAGAAATATCTAGTTGTTCCTTTTGGACAAAATCTATCAATCATAGCATTGACTCGTCACTGTATGGAAAAGTCTGCAGTCACTTTAAAACTCATATCCTATTCCACAACAGTATTTTGACCAAGAAACAGGGGAAAAAAAAAAAAAAAAGACTTTCAAGAGGCCAAATGGGGCCAGATTGATCAGGAGTAAATTGCCATAGTATGAAAACAAGCGTTCGTAGGATTGACGTACAAGTGTGGTCAATAGAATTCACATGCTAAAACTGGTCGCATTTAATATACAACTAGACTGACCAAAACCATGTTGTTGACACTGCGTGATTTCCGGGCATAGAGCCATCTTTTGGCTTTGAAAAAACGTAGCAAAAAAGTTGAGGGAACATGGTAACGAAAATATATATATATATATATATATGTACATATATATATTATATTACAACTGGGGGTTAGATAGCATATAAGAGTTTATAAGGTAGCGTATTATTGTTTTACACCGTAGTATATAAGAACTATATATTATAACATGTAGAATTGGAGTGTTAGAAGATGAATGCCAAACACACATATACTTAAATGTAACTTTGAATTGTCAAGTTAGATCTTTGATGCATATAATTCAAAATATTTTTTTTATGTTAAATTAATCATATTCCATACTTGTGTTAAATTTCACATAAGTATAAAACATCTCAAATTTTGGCGTTAGATTGTTATTGATTAATGTATTTACTTTCTCATATAATTACTATTTAAAAAATTAAAAGAATATTTTATTTTTACAAATTCCAAACCTTGCTATTATTCATGACAAAATGTTGTCTTCCCTCTCCAATCTAAATATATATATATATGTATGTGTGTATGATAAAATATTGATAGAGCATTTAAGAAAACATTATATATTAGAATATAAAATATAATATTATATTAAATTTGTTGTCAAATGTGGTATTGGTATTGATATTATATCATAATCATATTAGCTAAGGTTACAGCAATAGCCTGACGATAAATTCATATCTGACTTCACTTCTAAAAGTATAGTTTAAATCCCCATTTCAAATCAAAAACTAATTATATTAGATAACAAAATATTAAAAATTAACAGGTTTTGATATAAATATACAACATCATTAGTTGCATTAACCACTATTGTTTCTTAGTCACACACAATACAATTACATGACTTAGGCTCTGTGTCCTAGGAGGAATTAGAGTAGGAAGAATAAAGAGAGTGGAAGGATGAGAAATAATATAAAGAATTGAGAGGCTTATAATAATAATCATAATCTATTAGGTTGTTTGGTAAGAGTGAGGGATAAAAATGATAGATGTTATTTATTTATCAAATTATTATATTATGTGTTTATACTCTTTGTATAATTTCTTTTACACGATAAAAAATTTCTTTTTAAATTTAAATTAAGATGGATTGGTTGTATCATTCTATTCTAAATTGGTAGGCTTAAAAGGAGACTCTCTCTTTTTTGTGTCCCTTCTCTCTCATCTTTTCCATCCAATCAAATAATAGATTCCTCCTCTCCCTCGACCACTTGCCCTCCACCTCTCTCCCATCTTTCATCTCTCAGCCCTAAAAAATTATTACAAAGCTTTCAACCATTTACAGACACTCATATCAAATATTAGACTAGTATGTGGTTTATTGCCATGGAACGTCACATAGTAATTTTTCACTAAAAATTTGTGGAAAATGGTAGTATTGTATATGCAGCAATTCAATTCCGAACCAATAAATGTTCAGCTAATTAAACTATCAGTTACCAATGATTGATCGGTAATTGGCCATGTTCAAGAGGTTGAAACTAACTCAAAATTTCGAGTCCATTTCGTCATTAAATATACTTTTATGTTTTGGTTTTCCGCTTTGACTTTTGAAACAAACATGTTTCCGGTTGTTTTTCCCCGTGATGATGAAAAAAATGCCTCATTTTTAGGCCCCGTGACTTGGGTCTGGGAATGTAATAGTCATTTCATTGCTTGATTAGGAGGGCATAATTTTCTGGTTGCACAACCATGGATTTGTCCCGTGAATCTAGTTTTGCTTTTGTTGCACACATTATATGTATAATTTATATATATGTATATTTGTACATATTTTATAAATAATTTTTGCATTTGCCGGCCTCTCTCTAACAAACTCCCGTTAAACAAAGATTTCAGTCGAGGATAAAATCTATTAAACAAATTGCCGTATCTTTGAATCATACATTGATACATACATGTACATTTATATTATATGTGTGTGTATATTGTGTGTAGAGAGAGAGAGAGAGGAAGCGTGGGGCGGCTGGCAAAGAATTGCAAAATATTGTCCAAGTTCAATCATTTGGCATTCCAGGAAAATTCCTACAGCTAAATTATATAAAACATTTTAGTTTTTATAAAGCCTACTGAAGTATAGTCAGAAGTATGATTCTCTTCACCCCAGAGAAAAAAAAATGGATATATATGTCTTCCGTCGACAACCATAATTTAATACGTGAATGAAAATAAACATCACGCAGATACTTTTGTATGCCTTAGTTGGAATCGTATATATCAAGTTGTTATTTTTTTTTTCTATACCAAGATCAAACTTAACCTTTTCAATTCTTTTTCTCTCTCTTTCTCTGTGCATCTAGGGTTCTTTTTTTTTTTTTTCCTTTGCTAGCGTCGCCACCCTCTCTCCCTCTAAGCCCTAAATCAGGCGCCAGACTCGATGTTGGCTGCCTGGATCGGGTCTGAGAGTGGGGACAACATGGGCTGCTTTTGGTTTTCTGGATGGGAGATTGGGAGGATAGCAAGTGGAGCTGCTATGGCAGGGACCTTGTTCATGCGTTGGTGACCTCGAGGCCGGCACAGCTGTGTGCTGGGAGGGCTAGATCTGGTGACGACGGTGGAGGTTTCGGTGCTTCCTCTTCTTGGTTGGAGGCAGACTTCGACGAAGGGCGGCAGTTGGCCTCGCGGCGCAGGTTGTTTCCCTTTGTTTTCCCAGTTTTTGCCAAGTCTCCCACCTCTATTTGGTGCCAGGCTTGTCAGCGGGGGTGGCCGGTGTCTATCTAGCTTCAGCATTGAGGGGCTCAACCATGGCTGCAGTTGGGTTCGTGCCGGCGGGGAGGCTGAGGAGGGGCTGCAGGTTCTATTCACTGGATAGATGGTTAGAATTTGTGCTTGCATTTTGTGTTATTTTTTGTGTATGGTGTTTGTTGTAATAAGAGCAGGGGTATCACCGCTGGACTTTTGTGTTGTTTCTTGTCAGGCGTTGTGGTCTCATTGGTTGGATGCTGTATCTAGTCAGAAACGACTCTTTTCTGGGATTGCTAGGACCTCGGTTTGTACGAGTTTATCTCCGTCTAGGGTTAAGGTTTCATTTAGATTTCCAAGTAAGTTTTTCGTGTTTGAGTAGATATCATGTTTTTTAGTCTTTGCACCGCCTTTGCATCCGACTCGGTTCGGCTTTGTTTAGTGAATACTATCTCCACCTACTAGGAAAAAAAAAGTTGTTATTCCTAAAAAAAAGTGCAGTTAATTGTTTCGAGGATAAAAAAAATGTTCAGTTGAACCGTGGCTAAATGGGTTCACAAATGAAAAAGAAAAAAAAAAACACTTAATTTTCTTAAATAGGTCAAATGAAAAATAAAGATAAAAGAAACGTTGAAATTCAGTTTGTAACATAAAAGTTGAGTTCGTCAACCACCGGCTAAATGGGTTCATTTAAATGAAAAATGCCGGACTTAAAAAAAATGTGTTTATTCATATCATACCTTAAAAAGTTCTGTTATATTACTACTTATAAGGTGTTTGGTAAACTCAGTTCTAATTCAAACAGTGTAAAGTCCTTACATACTACAGTTCTTTCAGTTTTAACTTTTTGTTATAATTCACTTTAGAAACATTCTTTTATATTACATATTTAAGTTGTATCATAATTAAATACTTAAATATGTGTGACATTTATAAACAATTAAATTAAAAAAATTAAAAATTCCCAACAAAGGAGTTAATTTTGGTTAAATAGATTAAATGAAAACTAGTGGTGCAATTGAATGTTTCTGAGACAGTGAGAGACAGCACGAGAGAGGGAGGGAAGGGAAAGAATAAATTTAAGGAATATATATACACACACAGAGACACACATATATGTATTCCTTAAATTGTGCTCCTGGTATTTAAGAAGGGAGACCAAAGGGCATTCTTTTTTTTTTATTATTATATAAGTGGAGAGAGAATACCACAACTTTTGAATAGGGCTAAGCGAGACTCAAACCTTCAACGTATAGTCGAAGTGGAGAAACTTACAACCAACTATTTTGTTTTAGATTTAACAAGTGCACTATATATTGTGGACCTGATCAACAATTGAATGTTAGAATATTTTGAGAATATTTCAAATTAAAACTCTTTACAGGTTAATGCTCAATTTTGCCTAAAGTAATTAAAAAAAAAGAACTAAAAAGTCCAGAAGTTTTATAAAATTATAGGACACCGATGGTATTAAGCACCGCACTAATGAACAATGAATTTTACGGTGTGCGGCTCACCTTTTATTAGTTATAATGTTTAATATTAATGGTGCCCAAGTATTTTTTAAAAAGGAAAAAAATAGGAAGAGGAAAGAGCCATCACTCCTGGGGGACAGATATCAGGGGATAGATATGGTGGCGAATTTTTTTTCTCTCTTTTTTTTTTTCTTTTTTCTGTTCAAGGACATTCTGTTATTACCACTCATCGAAATCATATATTGACCAATCTAGGATGTAAATTTATTACACATTTGAAATGTCTTTGTACATAAATGAGAAATTTCAAAATAGATTATATTTTGCTAAACTAAACTTTACGTATAATTTAAAACAAAAACTAATTTATACCATCAAGAGGAGGACAATTAGCTCCGACGACCCACAATTTTCTCTTCCGGGCTTACCTGATCTATCATCTTGAGCTTTTCAAATAGGCCCAAGATTTTGAATTACTTGGACCGTAACAAGTCGCCCAAGAATGTAGGGCTCTTTTCATGTGTATGCCACACATTTGGAAGAAATGGCAAATAACGTATTTAGGTTAAGAATTGGTAAATAATATTATATATTTTTAAAATATGTAGCAATTAACATATTATGAAAAATTAAAATTTATCTTATGAGAAATTTAGAACAACAACCTTAAAATACCCTTACCCCTTTCTCTTTTCCTCCCTCATCGGCATTAGTGGTAGCCAAAAAATGCAGTATTTCACCAAAAATATGATACTTGCCAGTGACATCACCAAACACAACCAACACCAAAGACATCGCCTGCTCTTGGGAAATACTATTCTAACATAGAAATACAATATTTCTATGTAAATAACAACATTTACCAACAATGTCATCGGACCACCGACAATAAAAAAATACAATATTAACATAAAAATACCACATTTTTATGTAAATATAAAAAATTACTAACAAAATTACCGGATATCATTGGCAATGACAACGTCATGAGTACCCAGGAAATACTATATTAACATAGAATACAGTATTTCTATGTAAATAAAAAAAAATTATTGTCATCACTAGACATCAACAACATTGGCAATGATGCGAGAAATACAATATTTTCCTATAGATACAAGTCAAATAAAAAAACCCAAAACAAAATTCTGCTAAAAATCACAAAAGAAAAATACACACAAAATTCTCTAAAAAAATTCTCTTTTACTTTTTTCTCTTTCTTTTTTTTTTTTTTTTTTTTGGTCTCTTTGTCCGTACACTACTCCTCCGCCATGGACCTCGACGATGCCTTTAGGCTTGCTTCGCTTAGGCTCCTAATCCACCATCAGAGTCTTAACTTCTAAGATCAGAAGGTGAAACTTTAAGATCTTCGTTGACAACGTCTCACAAGATGCAGAGACCGAGCCTTATTGGTTCGATCTCTATTCGACTTCATCTACCTTTGATTTGCGATGTTACGGCAGTGAATGTGACAACATTGATCTAGCGGTTATGAGTCCATTGCTGGCCAAAGAAGGTCAAATTGAGAGCTACCTCCACCACTGTTGGTTGAAGATTGGAGTTACATAGTTTGTCGATCTTCAGCGGATCTCATCGTTGATCTCGTGAAGGATCTCTTTTTATTCTTGGATCACGCATCTATCTGCTTTCCTCCTATATGAGTTCAACAGCAGATTTCGTCTTTATCTACTCTAGCAACGGGAGGGAATATGATTTGCAAAGGCTGCACAAATTGATCTTGTCTTCTCTAATGCAACAGCTCCTTCATCATATAACGCCAATCATTTTGGTGGATCTCATCGGACCTATCACAGCACGAGGGAGAGAAAGAGAGGGGGGGAAAAAGTGAGAAGAGAGAGAAGCAAGTGAAAAGACAAATATGATGAGAAGCGTAAAGAAGAAAATAAATATTAGGATCAGTGCCTTAAGAAATAAACATCTTATTTTTATGATATTTTTGATGAAATAAATAATAATACAAATATTTCATATTTAATAATGATCCTCATATTTCTTTTATATTAATGATTGCATATTAGCAAACATATAATCTGTGACTATTAGAACCAAATCTTAATTAGAATGTGGCATATATGGAGTTTATATGTGAATAGTTTCGCTTCATAGATTAATAATCTAAATAATATAATCTGCAGTCTATGTATAAAGCTGGGGACTTTATACATAATAAGGCTGTAATGAGAATCAACATCAAATTAGATAGACAGTTTATCTTAACCGTCGGAACAGATTGACTTTATGGTAGACACATTGGTGTGGTAGACCTCGTGGTGGTCATATATTGGACTAGACCTAAACTTGAATTAATTTAATAATTATTCTGTTTCATCTAAATCAATTCACTTTGATAATCGTTTATGTGTCATCTTAAACTTAAAGTGGATTTATGACTCTATGTTTATAGCTTGTATCTTTTGATATGCCAAAAGTAGGAGTTCATATGATGAAGGCTCCATTGTCGGTGTATTAATGATGCAACCTATATTTGATAAAAGAATGATCCAAATGACGAAGGCTCCATTGTCAGTGTATTAATGATGCAACCTATATTTGATAAGAGAATGATCCATAAACGCTGAATTCATAACTATATAACAAAAAGTCAATGTTATCCTTTCAAAGGGATTATTCAGATGTTGGAAAATATAACAAGGTTGGGTCATTTGGATACATATGGTAGTTAGATGATATTCCGTTTGTATGTGTTATAAAAGGAGTGAATTTTTTAATGGTGAAATAATGAATTTTTAGATAAAATAATCGAAAGGTAAACGGAACTATATTCTTCATCCAATTATGGATAAACTATAACTATACACATAATATAAGAGGTCACTGATAGGACTTACATTTTAGGAGTCTTGTGATATGGTATATTATTAAGAGTGTAAGTGGAGTTATACTAAAGTTAATCATTAAACAGATAATTAATCAGAAATTAATTTATATATTATTATTAGAGCTTGATAATATATGTCTATCGGGTCTCAATGCTAGCTCACTTATTCTTTTATGACAGATCATGCAAATATAGACTACCATTATAACACCCGTCAATTTTTGTGTAACAGATTATGTCATTTTAGTAACGATGTTCAGTAATCATTTTATGATATGTGTTATGATATATGGTGCTAACCATTTTATTTAAGTGTTATGACAGGTGACGGTCACGTGAAATTTATGTGCTCAAGTGTTCATGTTATTAATGTTATATGTTTAATCATAAAAGCTAGCTCTCGAATTCGATTTCTCTATCAGGAGGTAGGCTTGACAAATCATCTGGAAACACATCTGAAAATTCACGTACTACTTCCACATCTTCTATCCTTGTCTTTTCTTCCTAGCTTTTATCTACAATATTCGCCAAGTAACCCATGCAGCCGCTAGCTAGCAACTTCCTTGCTTTTATAGCCGACAAAAACATACTGGGTTTCTTCCTGGACTCGCCAACATATACAAACTTATGTTCACCTTCTGGTTGAAAAGTCACCTTTCGTTTCCAACATTCAATGGAAGCATTATACTTGCTCAAAAAATCCATTCCAAGAATCATATCATAATCGTACATGTCGATCACTATGAGGTTGACGAAAAGTTCCCTTTCAACAATCCATAAGGGTACTGTACGCAAACAGTGTGTAGATATCATCACTTCCCCAGAGGGTAGTGTCGTAGCGAATCCCTGTCTCATAGGCTCTAAGTGAACCCCTAACTTCTTAGCAAAAGATGAAGATACAAAAGAATGTGTGGCACCCGTATCAAAGAGAACATATGCATTATTACATAAGCTTGTTATCTGACCTGTGACCACGTTTGAAGCTTCAACAGCCACATATTCTTTCGTCATGGCATAGATGCGGGCATTCGTAGGTGGGGCTTCAAGTCTTCCTTGACTAATTAGTGGCCCTTCAAGAGAGACTTGCATCTGGTAAAGCTGGGCTGGAGGAGCTCTTTGTTGGGTTTGAGCATTTGCCTGGTTGGGGCAGTTCTTAACAAAGTGACCTTCTCGCCCACAGATAAAACACCGATTTACATCAATGTATAATTTATATTGCTCAATTTTAAACACATATTAAATAGTTTATCAATATCAAAGTAAACTGAATAAACTTTTAAAAACATCTTTAAAATCTACATACAGTTCGGCAGGCCAAACTTTAGATTTCGGCAAGCCGTAGTTGTCCGGCAGTCTGAAGGTTAACCTTCGGCAGGCAGCCTAAGGCTCTACAAAACGGGGTTTCAAAATTAATAAGATCGACAATCCGACCAGTAATAGTTGGTAGGCCGAACTCTAAAAAATATATGTATATATATATATTAAAAATTAAATTTTTTTTAAACAAGTTCCAAATCTTCAAGGTGCAGAAACAATAAACAAACTCAAAGATAAAAATATAAAAATAAACATAGTTCTAAAATTTTAAAACTTCTTTCTTTTTTGGCGTCTTCCATTTGCAATTCATCTTGTTTAACTCACACGCCCATCTTGGTCCTCCTCGTAATCTATGGTTCTCTTACCCTTATCTGCAATATGATGTAAACTTAAATAAGTAAACGCTTAGTAAGTATATTTGTAAATCTCACAACTTAAAACATTTCATGATCATCATTATCATCATCATAATAATGCATTAGGCACATTTTCATAGGGAATATATCTTTCTTTATATTGTCCACATTAAAACTTTATTCATTTTATCTTAAAGGCCCAAGTGTTGCACCATTAACATCATCAGAGGCGCGCTGTCATGAGAGGAGAGGGGTAGCTAATCTCAAACCAAACATGACACATAATATATCATATCATAACTTAACATTTCAATGGGTGTGCAACACTTATTTAGGTGATACATGTATACATATTTATACTTTCATAGTTTGAAAAACATTATCATCAAAACATGCATAAACTTTCATACCTTAAAAACTTCATAATAATACTTTATGTAAAATCATCATGAGAAATCATCACAAAACCATCATGAACATAAATTTCAAACTTTTCATAAACATATACTTTTCATAAACACATACTTTTCAAAAACTCATCATGTTGTAGGTGAGAATATACTTATCTCAATAAACTTACTTAACCTTAACTTGTAGGTGACGACGCCGTGGTCTCGATGTGCTCACTTCTCATTGTGTTCATGTCATACATTCATAAAATGACAATTAACATTTATTTTCAATGTATTAATCACCACAACTTATCATCCATTTTCATATAACATCACATACACATTCATTTCTTAAAACATACATTTACAACATATTTCATTAACTTTAAAACATTTAAATAAAACTATCAACACAATTACATTTCTGATCTTCAAGAATTAAAAATTTAATAGCTTAACATACATACATAATTAGAGCACCAAATTTTGCAAGAACAAAGTTAACATATATACATATTACCATGATTTTTCATTAGTCATAAAAATTTCATTTAAAGTCTCAAACAAGTCATTCAACTTATATACCAAAATCTGCCAGCCACAATAACACAGTGAGCACTCCTTAACTCATGTCTATTTATCACATTTTCATGCCATAGAAAAATCTACAAAAATTATCTCAAATAGTAGACACCTAGGATTATAACATATCCAAAAATTAGCTTTAAATAAGTTCTATATAATCCAATACATGCATTAAAAGACAAAGGCAATAATAATTTTCATTGTGTCAGGCAGTGAGTTTCATATATTTTTCATATTCCAATAAATTAAATAAAATTACTATGACCAAAATTCATATTACAAGTCATTAACATATAATTATAGAACTACAAAATTTCACATCACCAAATAAAAATCATTAAGTCATTCAAACTTCATCTAATAACAATCTCACAATTTCATGGATAAAACAGTCCCAAAAACCTAGTTACAATAAAAATTCCATAACACATAAAATATTAATAAAATCATTACCAAATTTTCCAGTCTAATACTTAACATATTTATAAACATATTCCCCAAATTTTGTGGAAAATAACCTTAATTTGCATGATGAACAAAAACGACATTTTTATGCAACATAAACAATCAGCAACAATTTATTATGAGGTGCAGAGCATGATTATTTAATATCTTAGCCTACATAATACCAAATGGTACGAAATTTGAAGCAACCTCACGTAGCATATTCATGAAAATCATATTAAAATTTCAGAGCAAACGAAAATTTGTAGGCAAAGATATAAGGGTTGGAACATAGAGACAATTAAACATTACTGTGCAAAGCATGATTATGATTGTTTAATATCTTAGCCTACATAGCACCAAATGGTACAAAATTTGGAGCAACCTCACGAGCATATTCATGAAAATCATATTAAAATTTCAGAGCAAACGAAAATTTGTAGGCAAAGATATAAGGGTCGGAACATTGAGACAATTCAACATTATTGTTTAGCATAAATCAGCAGCGAGTGACAGAGAGAAGAAAATTCATAACTTTTCATAGAAAAATCCAATTGAGGTGAAATTTTGAGGATTAAACATAACACATACATGAATAACATATAAAAAATTCAGAGCAAAATGAAATTTCTAGACTAAGATATTTCAGTCAGATTGAGGAGAGAAATACAATTTCAGAAATACGGAAAAAAATGAGTTCTTACCTCGAAACGATTTCTCTTCAATCTTCTTTTGAATTCACCCAAAAATTTCAATATTTACTCACTTAATACAGAGAATTTCGAGAGGGTGAAGAAGAAGAAACACGTGATGAAGAGAGAAAGAGAGAGAGAGAGGGAATACATGAGAGAGAGGGAATTGTTTACATGAAATGAAATGAAAATGGTGTAAAAAAAAAGAAGAAGAGGTATATTAGAAATTTTTAGACTATGATTGAGGCATTCTTCACGTGGGGAAATGGAGGGAATTGAGGGAAAAGTCAAAGATTTCAAGAATGGTTCAAGTTACCATATTTTGCCTTTGTAAAACGGGAAACCTTATCAATTATATTCAATCAATTCAAAAGTCAAACATTAATTTCCTAAAATGAGGAAATTTATCCATACATAAGCCAATCAATCAAAAATCATCATCCAATTATCTCAATCACCAATTTTGGGTGATTTTTTTTTTTGCTGATTGCTCGTCCGCAGTCTTTGGCTTGCCATCACTCAGTCTTGCCGGCTGAAGGTTTGAGGTCCGGCCTGCTGATTATATACCATCAGCCTGCCGTTCCTGAGGGGTCACTTCGGCCTGCCGAACTAAATGGTCCAGCTTGCCGATTTGCCCTAACATACCAAAATTCATCAAAACATTAAATTATCACAAAATTATGATTAAACATATAACATTAATAACATGAACACTTAGGCACATCAATTCCACGTGACCGTCACCTGTCATAACACTTAAATAAAATGGTTAGCACCATATATCATAACACATATCATAAAATAATTACTTAACATCGTTACTAAAATGACATAATCCATTACACAAAAATTGGCGGGTGTTACAATTCTCCCCACCTTATAAGAGTTTTGTCCTCGAAACTCAAAACAGTTGCGGATACTTTGATCTCATATCATCTTCATGTTCCCATATGGCTTCTTCCACTTGATGATTTTGCCATAGCACCTTGACCAATGGAATTTCTTTATTACTCAAGGTCTTGGTTTTACGATCCAGTATCTCTACTGGCTTGTCCTCATAGCTCAAGTCTTCTCGTATCTCTAACACTTGTGGCTCAATCACGTGCATTGGGTCGGGGACATATTTCTTGAGCATCGAAACATGGAATCCATCGTGCATTGCTGACATCTTTGATGACAATTGTAGCTGATATGCTACATTACCAATCCGCTTCACTATTTCATAAGGACCGATGAATCTTGGGCTCAACTTGCCCTTCTTACCTAACCTTATAACTCCTTTCATTGGTGCAACTTTCAAGAACACAGATTCACTTACAGCGAATTCGAAGGGTCTTCTTCTTCTGTCAACATAGTTCTTCTGACAGCTTTGAACGGTTTCTATTCTTCTCCATATCAGCTTAATCATCTCAGAGGTTTGTTGACAAAATCAGTCTTTTCAGCGTCAGTGCTTTCCATCAACTTCTTTTCACCAACTTCATGGCAGCATATAGGTGACCTACATTTCTGCCCATATAGGGCTTCATAAGGTGCTATTCCAATCGTCGCCTGGTAGTTGTTGTTGTAAGCGAACTCAGCTAAAGGTAGCATTTTACACCAGCTGGTCTTGAAGTCGAGAGTACAAGCCCGAAGCATATCCTCTAAGATCAAGTTTGTCCTCTTTGTTTGGCCGTCTATTTGAGGATGGAAAGCTGTACTGAAATGCAACTTGGTCCCCATTGTAACTTGTACACTTTTCCAAAACTTGGATGTGAACCTGCCATCACGGTCTGAGATGATAGACTTAGGAATTCCATGCAGTCGTACAATCTCCTTGACATAGAGTTTCGCTAACCGTTCCATGGAGTAAGTGATCTTGATAGGAATGAAATGCGCCGTCTTCGTCAGTCGATCCACAACGACCCAAATAGCATCATAACCGTTCATAGTCCTAGGCAATCCGATAATGAAATCCATTGCGATATCCTCCCATTTCCATTCCGGTATTTGAATTGACTGTAAATCACCTCCAGGTCTCTGGTGTTCAGCTTTAACTTGCTGGCATGTCAAACATTTCTTTACATATATAGCAACGTCACGTTTCATTCCAAACCACCAGAAGTTATCCCTTAGATCATTATACATCTTTGTTGCACCTGGATGAATTGAGTAAGGAGTGTCATGAATTTCTACCAAGATCCTCTCCCTTAGGCCATCAACGTTGGGAACACACAAGCGGTCCTTGAGATACAGAGTTTCATCATCAGCAATTCGAAACTCTTCACATTTCCCTTCTTTCTTTTCTTGCTTAATCCTTGCGAGGCTTACATCATCATCTTGCTTACTTTGAATCTCATCGTGTAGTGACGGAGCAAGAATGAGTGCAGATAACTGACCTATGATCAGTTCCAAACCAAAGTCCATAATTTCCTTTCTCAAAGGCTGAGACATTGCTTGCATTGACATCATTGTAGCCGCTGACTTCCTACTTAAAGCATCAGCCACTCGGTTGGCTTTTCCAGGGTGAGAAAGGATTTCACAATCATAATCCTTGACCAACTCTAGCCATCTCCTCTGTCTCATGTTCAGGTCCCTCTGAGTGAAGAAGTACTTTAGGCTTTGATGATTAGTGAAGATCTTGCATTAGACCCCATATAAATAATGTCTCTATGTTTTCAATGTGAAAACGACTGCTGCCAGGTCGAGGTCATGAGTAGGATAGTTCTTCTCGTGATCCTTTAATTGTCTCGATGCATAGGCAGTCACCATGTCATTCTGCATTAGAACAACACTGAGGCCCATCTTAGATGCATCACTGTAAATTACAAATCCATCACTGCCTTTAGGAATGGCCAATACTGGAGCTATCGTTAGCCTCTTCTTCAGTTCTTGGAACTCTTCTCGCACGCTTCTATCCATTCATACTTCTTTCCTTTGCGTGTAAGATTCATGAGTGGCGCGCGCTGCTATCTTAGAAAAGTCTTCCATAAATCTCTAGTAATAACCAGCTAGGCCCAAGAAGCTTCTAATCTCACTTGCGTTCGTTGGTTGCTTCCAGTTGAGAACAGCCTCTACTTTAGCAAGGTCAACCATAATCCCTTCCTTTGATATTACATGGCCTAAGAAAGACACTCTATCAAGCCAGAATTCGCACTTGGAGAACTTCACATATAATTTATGTCTCCTTAATGTTTCCAGCACAATCCTTAGATGCTCCACATGTTCTTCTTGACTCTTCAAATAAATAAAAACATCGTCGATAAACACAACAACAAATTTATTGAGGAAATTCTTGAATACCCAGTTCATCAGATCCATGAAGGCTACAGGCGCATTCGTTAGACCAAAAGGCATAACCACAAATTCATAGTGACCATACCTCAATTTGAAGGCAGTCTTTGGGATGTCCCCTTCTTTAATCTTCAGTTGATAATATTTCGACCGTAGATCAACTTTTGAGAACATAGATGCACCCTTGATCTGATCAATCAAATCATCGATTCGAGGCAACGGATACTTGTTCTTGGTTGTTACCTTATTCAGCTCTCTGTAGTCGATGTAGAGTCTCATAGTGCCATCCTTCTTCTTCACAAACAAGACTGGAGCTCCCCATGGTGATTGACTCGGCCTAATGAAACCTTTGTCAAGCAATTCCTTTAGTTGCACATGAAGCTCCTTTAACTTTGCTGGGGCCATTCTGTATGGTGCCTTCGAAATCAGGTTGGTGCCTAGAGTGAGTTCAATCTCGAATTCGATTTCTCTATCAGGAGCTAGGCTTGACAAATCATTTGGAAACACATCTGGAAATTCACGTACTACCTCCACATCTTCTATCCTTGTCTTTTCTTCTTGGCTTTATTGTGGCGTTCGGCCCAGGCGTACTCCCTCAAGCCTCCATAAGACTCACCTTGCGGGGCCCTCGGACTTATGGCTCTTATTGATAGACCATCCCCGTGCCGCCCACGTATAGCTCAATCGGTACTCGAGAAGGAAATAAGAACCTCTTAAGGGAGGTTTGAGGTTTGAATCCAAGGGACGCAAAAGAAAACCCTGAGGGGCCAAAGGGCCCCAGAGGGGACAGTATGGATGTGTGGGCGGCACGAGGATGGTCTACCAATAAGAGCCATAGGTCTGGGGGCCCTGCAAGGTAGGTCTTATGGAGGTTTGAGGGAGTATGCCTAGGCCAGATGCCACAATAAAATGAGCGTGTTTTCCATGTCAACAACCTCGTCTTGGGCATGTTAATAACCTCGTCTTGGACACCACAAAGATTAATTGAGCCAACAACCTCGTCTTGGGTATGTCATGCATTCTATGTCAACAAGAGGTCTGAACAAATTAGAGGAAAGCAGAGATTGGTAATTAACTGTAAACCACTAAATCATTTCCTCTCAGATGATAAATTCCCATTGCCAAACCAAAACTTCCTATTTTCCAAACTTTCAAATGCCAAAATATTCTCAAAATTTGACTTGAAAGCAATATTCCCAAAACTACCTTGTGTATTCCAAACCACCATTTCCAATGGATGTTTATGCCCGTTGGACTCAAAACAGCCTCATCATTATTTCACAAGGCCATGTCTAGGATATATGGCCCAATTCTCTCAAATGCCCTCATATATATATTGATGATATCCTTTTGTTCTCACTAGAATTCAATCCCATCAAAACCTCTTAGCCTAATTCATTGAGATCATAGAGGCCTTTGGAATAACGCTATCTGAAAAGAAGATGATTATTGGACAACCCAAAATTGATTTTTTGGGTATGACATTATCCAATGGATAGTATAAGGCCCAACCGGACATAGCCTAAGAATTGTTAAAATTTATAGAAGAAAACTTTATAAAAACCTAAGTTCAACAGTTTCTTGGCATCATCAACTACCTCAGAGATTTTGTCCTGAGAATCTCAAGGTATGTTAGTCCTCTAACTCAGCTTTTGAAAAAGGACCCTCCGACATGGTTCATGAACATACTACAGCTGTAAAGATGCTAAACCAATGCATGCAAGACTTGCCCCCACTCTAGATTCCTTCACATAGGAAAAGGATTCTCCAGATAGACGCAAGTGACAAACACTGGGGAGCTGTCCTACTTGAAGAAGACGAGTTAAAGAAAAGAAGAATTTGTGGGTACAAAAGTGGTCACTTTAAAGATTCCTAGCTACATCACCATTCCACCTTCAAAGAACTTTTGGCGATAAAAATAGGAATCATGAAATTCGAGTTCCACCTCCTCGATCATCATTTCTTGGTTGAAACAGACTTTGCAGTGTCAGCAGGTATGATCAATTTTATAAAGGAATAAGGCCATTGATGCACAATTATTAAGATTGGCCACATGGTTTGATTAGTATTCCTTTGATATTAAACATATTAAAAGAAAACAAAAAATTATTCTTAATTACCTGTCAAGACCGTCTACAAATACCATCGCCAAGAAGCATTATCAGACTACCAAAGATAATCAAACCCACTCTACAACAACTATACCACTAATCTTTATAATGGCTACGTCTTCAACTCCCTCTTTGTTTCCCAAATATGCCCATAAATTATTAGAAGGAAAAAACACTAGAGAAAAGGCAACCACAAGAGCTTTGTTCATGCAAAACCACCTTATTAAGAATCGGGTCCCCTAATTTGCCATGACCTTGGTATCTATCCAGAATACCCTTTTGCAAAAGTGCTTCCTCTCCAAGATGCCTTGTTCATGCCAAAGCCACTTGCCCATTTTTTTTGGCACCTAACCAGTGTCTTTACCATAGCCATAGAAGTTCAAACCATTGCTACTAGAACTTCTATCAAAGCTTTTCAACACAAAGATGACTTTGAACAAGCATACAAAACCTAAATGGATGTTTTGTCATGGTTTGCTTCACTGTCACAATGGAATGAAATCTTCACGAAAGAATGGGAAAAGGTTTGAGGACCAAGATAGGTTTTTTTATATCCCCAAAGGCCAAAAGACTCCATTACTCCTTTGCAATGCTACACCATCCTTTTCGTAAGTCTATCTTGCAAACTTAATGAAAATGGTTCCATCACTACTAATCCAACAATTAAAGTCTATGGATCCAATGAAGAACCCATAGAAAGCATTGGAAGAAGACCACAAGAGATTTAGAAAATTATGTTCATTAGAAACCATACCATCCCAGATTAGATATGACCAACACCAGACCAACACGCTCCATGGGAATAATATCCTCCTCACTATACTAGGAAAATTGAAAAAGCAATACGTCAACATTCTCAAGACCCATTTTACACTAATTATAAACACAACTTAAAGCTTTACACAAAGACAGACACTGAAGGGGTTCTTTACAAAAATCCAAGCTTCATAGATTCCCAAGATCCATATCTTTTCAGTAATTTGTCCATTGCTGAGTCATCCACTCTAGAAATCTTATGGTCATGCTATGAAGCATGTCCCCTAATGGATAATGATGAGGTAGAAGAAGCTCTGAGAGATGCCAAAGAATGGTCACAATGGTCACTTACTAACCTCACCTATGACACAGACTAAAGCAGATTCCTCAACAGCACCTTGTGAAGTTTGAGTCAAAAGATTCCCATCCAACCTAGCTTTTGTTTAATGTGTGTACTCATTTAGCTTTTGTAATGCATGTTGAGTTAGCCTTATCTTATCCTTTACTTTATGTCATGATTAGTACATGTGTATTGTAATCCTGTTGTAATCTTATCACCTAGAGTTCTATATATAGAGAACTCAGTGTCTGTTGTGATCAGACTAGAAGCTACTTGTAAAAACCTTTTGAAAAATAAATATCAGTGTGTTCCAAAATAAGTTTCTAAACTCCTTAAGGAGAGGGAACTATATAACAAAATAGAGACTGGGTCCTTAGCATTCCAATTTGATAGATTAAGCTCCCAAGCTAAAATATCAACAATAGTAGCTATTAATATCAAAGAAGGCCATAAATCTCTGCTATAAGCTAGGAGGGCAATCCAGGAGTAGGCAAAAGTTTGAAGGTTATATGTTTCTATTGTTTGTTTATTTCAGACAGGGTCTCATAACCTATCTTACCCTTTAACCAATCTCATCAATACCAAGCTACCCCTAGTTTGCCCCCTAGATTGGTGTCAGAGCTATTCTCTTGTTTTGTTATTAATTTTTCTCTACTTAAGGAGTTTAGAAACTTACATTGGAACACATTGATATTTATTTTTCAAAAGGTTTTTTACAAAATAGCTTCTAGTCTGATTACAACAAACACTGAGTTCTCTACATATAGAACTCTAGGTGATAAGATTACAACAAGATTACAATGCACACGGACCAATCATGACATAAAGTAAAGGATAAGATAAGGCTGACTCGACAAGCATTACAAAAGCTAAATGAGTACATGCATTAAACAAAAGCTAGGTTGGATGGGAATCTTTTGACTCAGTCTTCACATGGTGTTCTTGGGAATCTGCTTTAGTCTGTGTCATAGGTGAGGTCAGTAAGTGACCATTGTGACCATTCTTTGGCATCTTTTAGAGTTTCTTCTACCTCATCGTCATCCATGGGGGGACACGCTTCATAGCACGACCATAATATTTATGGAGTAGATGACTTAGTAATGGACAAATTGCCAAAAAGATATAGATCTTGGGAATCTATGCAGCCTGGATTTTTGTAAAGGACCCTTTCTGTGTCTGTTTTTGTGTAAAGTTTTAAGTTGTGATTATCATTACCGTCAAATGGATCCTGAGAATGTTGATGTATTGCTTTTTCAATTTTCCTATTATAGTCAGGAGGGAATTGTTCCCATGGAGCGTCTTCATCTGGTGTTGTCCATATCTGATTTGGGATGGTCTGGTTTTTGATGAACAGAATTTTTTGAATCTCTCGTGGTCTTCTTCCAATGCTTTCTATGGGTTCTTCACTGGATCCATAGACTTCAATTGTTGGATTAGTAGCGATGGAACCATTTTCATTAAGTTTGCAAGATAGACTTACAAAAGGGATGGTGTAGCATTGCAAAAGAGTAATGGAGTCTTTTGACCTTTGGGGATATAAGAAAACCTATCTTGGTCCTTGAACCTTTTCCCACTCTTTCGTGAGGATTTCATCCCATTGTGATAGCAGAGCAAACCATGACAAACCATCCATTTGGGTTTTGTATGCCTGTTCAAAGTCATCTTTTTCTTGAAAAGCTCTGATAGAAGTTCTAGTAGCAATGGTTTGAACTTCTATGGCTATGGTAAAGACATTGGTTAAGTACTAGAAAAAAATGGGCAAGTAACTTTGGCATGAACAAGGCATCTCAGAGAGGAAGCACTTTTGCAAAAGGATATTCTTTATGGATACCAAGGTCATGGTAAATTAAGGGACCTAGTTTCTTGATAAGGTGGTTTTGCTTGAACAAAGCTCTTGTGGTTGCCTTTTCTCCAATGTTTTTCCCTTCTATGATTTTATGGGCATCTTTGGGAAACAAAGAGGGAGTTGAAGACGTAGCCATTATAAAGATCAGTGGTATAGTTGTTGTAGAGTGGGTTTGGTTATCTATGGTGGTCTGATAGTGCTTCTTGGCGATGGTATTTATAAACGGTTTAGACAGGTGATCGGGAATAATGTTTTGTTTTCCCTTAATAGGTTTAATATCAAAGGAATACTAATCAAACCATGTGGCTAATCTTAATAATTGTGCATTAATGGCCTGATTCCTTTTAAAATTGATCATACCTGCTGACGCTACAAAGTCTGTTTCAACCAAGAAATGATGACCGATGTGGTGGAACTGGAATTTCATGATTCCTATTTTTATTATCAAAAGTTCTTTAAAGGTGGAATGGTGATGTTGCTAGGAATCTTTAAAGTGACCACTTTTGTACCCACAAATTCTTCTTTTCTTTGCTTCATCTTCTTCGAGTAGGACAACTCCTCAGTGTTTGTCACTTGCATCCGTCTGGTGAATCTTTTTCCCATGTGAAGAAATCTAGAGTAGGGGCAGGTCTTGCATGTGATGCTTTAGCATCTTTACAGCTGTAGTATGTTCATGTAACCATGTCAGAGGGTCCTTTTTCAAAAGCTGAGTGAGAGGACTAACATACCTTGAGATTCTTAGGACAAAATCTCTGAGGTAGTTGATGATGCCAAGAAATTATTGAACTTGGGTTTTTGTAAAGTTTTCTTTTGAAAATTTCAACAATTCTTAGGCTATGTGTGGTTTGGCCTCATACTGTCCATTGGATACTATCATACTCAAAAAATCAATTTTGGGTTGTTGAATAATCATCTTCTTTTTAGATAACATTATTCCATGGGCCTTTATGATCTCAATGAATTGGGCCAAGAGGTTTGATGGGATTGTATTTTGGTGAGAACAACAGGATATCATCAGTATATATGAGGACATTTGAGAGAATTGGGTTGTATATCCTAGTCATGGCCTTTTGAAATAATGATGGGGCTGTTTTGAGTCCAAAGGACAAAACCATCCATTGGAAATGGTGGTTTAGAATATAAAAGGCAGTTTTGGGCCTGTCTTCTGGCTTTATGCCTAATTGTTAGAATTCTACTTTCAAGTCAAATTTTGAGAATATTTTGGTATTTGAAAGGCTGGAAAACAGGGAGTTTAGGTTTGGTAATGGGAATTTATCATTTGAGAGTAAATGATTTAGTGGTTTATAGTTAATTACCAGTCTCTACTTTCCTCTGATTTCTTCGGACCACTTGTTGACATAGAATGCATGGCATGCCCAAGACAAGATTGTTGGCTCAATTAATCCTTGTTGTTGTAGCTCTTAACATTATGGTGAAGCCATTTGTTGATGTTTAGGGCTCATTCTTGGATGGCTTGCTTTCATAAGATTGACGTCTTTGTTTTGCTTGAACAGGAGACATACAAAGAATTCTTCTCTTGTCCAAAGTGGATTAGAACATTTTTCCAAGAACTCTGAATGTGATGTAGCACACGACTTGTGGATTAACCTTTCCTTAAGTTGTTGGAATGGGTTTGTTGACAACTAAAAGAATTTGGGAATTGGTTCCTATGCTGTAAAGTATTGTTTGTCTCCTAACCTATCTGGTAGAATTCTTAATCCTTTCTTCTTAGTGTAAAGATCAAATCCAATGATTAGATCTTTGCTTGGTAGTTTTAATCTGAAAACTTGGTGGATTACCGAGCATCCAAGGAAGAACTGAAGTATTATTGGCTTACTAATGAGCTCTATGCAAAAGATACTATTGTTGGCAGCATGGAAATGCTACCTTTTCTTTTTCCAGTATTCTGATGGTAGAATATCTTGGTCCATAATAGTACACGAAGCACCTATATCAAAAAAAGCTGCTACTTTGATTGGCTTTGCATACTTGGATGGAATAACCTACATCTTGATTATTGATATTGGCTGAGCTAGGTTGATAGCATCTATGTTGTAACATCCTTTTGATTCTTCTGAGCTCGCTCTATCTACTTGCTAGAATGCACATAGAGATTTAGGAGTGGCTTCATCATCTAGTGAAAATATGGACTCCACATCATTGCCTGAGAGTGAAATTCTTGTGGTGTCTTCAATATAGGAAATCAATTTTGCCGTTTTTTCTATAGGGCATTGTTTAGCAAAATGACCCTTTTCACTGCACTTGTAGCATTTGTTGGAATTTTTTCCAAATTCCTTTTTTCTTTCTAAGGAACTTAATGGGACCTGTCCTCTTCTTGTACTTCTTCTATCTGGGCTTTTGCTTTGAGGAGTGCTTCTTGAAGAAGTGTTTCTTGAATCTTTTTGTCATGTGTGAGCAGGAACAATTGGAACTAGTTGGCCATTTGGTCATAAGATCTTTCTTGTTGCATACCCGGTCTAGTTGTTTTGACTGCTTCAAGTACTCTGGTAAGAACTTGTATTGAGAGCACATTTTTTCTAGGGCTTTTATAATTAACTGGTAGAGTTCTCCAAGAGTTGTTGTTCGTAACTCTTTTCTTGCTTATGTTAGGAGTCTTACTGTTTCTTCCCCTAATGGATCTGGGATGGAGGATAAGAACGCTTGTTTTAGGTTTGGGTCATCAACTTCACCAATCTAATAGAACTTTTGGGTCACCTTTCTAAATTGTTTTTCTAGATCCTTCTTGTCCATTGAATAGCATTTCATTTTGAAGAATTTTGCTTTAAGCCTTTTTGTGATCTGATTGTCTTGTCCACAAAACTCTGTGTAGACTAGAGCTAAGGCTGTTTCGATGTTATCCATCTGGAGAAACTGGATTTGCCTATATTCTCCTTGGCTTTTCCACGATTCTTGAAGAATACCTATGAACTTGGAGGTAAAACCCAATAAGACTGCTCGGGTTTGCATTTTAGGCTTTTGTGTTTCTAGTAGGAGCCATGCTTTGAATTCTTGGAATCTAACATGCCACTGACAGGGAGGAATATCATCAAGGGTAAAGGTGTGAAACTTGGAGGACTTGTTTACTGGATTGTCTTCTCGAGATGGGTTTTCTTGATCTCCTTCTTCTTCTTCTTCATATAGTTGTGCTTGTGTGGTATTTGATTGTCCATCCTCTTCAGTTCTAGTTGGTTGTGCCATAAAATGGAATGGAGTCTCTTCATCACTTGATTCTTCTTCTGATGTCCAGTCTATGGATGTTTCTACACCACTTTCTTTAGAGTATTCTTTGCTGATCGTTAGCTGGGGAAGACTATTGAGGCATTGTTCTTGTAAAATTTGAGACAGAGGGTTGTTAGTCTTTTGGACCATGAGCTGGTCTTTAGACTTTTCTTTTGGTAGTGGATCAATTTCAGTTCTTCTTTTTATTTTATCCTCTTCATCTAATATCTTCTTAAGATGGAGGATAGATGTTGGTCCCGAAGTAGATTGGATTAATGGCTGTGGATCTTTTGCCATGGTTGTGAACTTCCAAGGTGTAGCCTCTAATGATGCCACCTGCTTTGATTGTTCTTGGACTTGCTGCTTCAAGGCTACATACTGGTTTTTAAGGCTTTTCATCTCCTCTTCTTTTGTTAAGAAAATTTGCATCGACATTGTATTTGTCTTGATGGGAGCCATTAGTTCCTCATAAGTTTGTTGAATATTTGTTGATAACTTAGCAATGATAGAGTCTTCAGTCTGTTGAATATTGGTTGTCGCCTGAGCTGTCTAGGCTTCAATCTTCTTCAAAATTTTGTTCTGAGAAATAATATTCTTACACTGCCAATTTAGAGTTGCTTCAGCAGGAGAAACCTTTTTTGTTGAACCATCAGCTTCTTTAACAGTAGGGTTTAGGACCTTAGGCTGGTGAAAGAAGGTTCCTTCTTGATTTTGAAAACCTTTTATGGGAGGGAAGTCTCTATCATAGTCTGTAGGACTCATCATACAAACTTGTGGAATGGGTTGGCTCTATTTAGGATTGAGGAAGTGTTTTCCCTGGTCATGCATCCATTTTTGGCCCTACTTATAACATGGTAACATTTGTGAAGTTAAGGGAGCTGGTGGATTTGGTGGATTTGATGGAGGATTTTGGGGAGGATCATCATATCCTGAAGGACTTGTAAGTAGTTGACCAAAGTGTTCTAGGGCCAAATACTTGACTATGTAGTCAAACTTGCTTGAGGGTTGGCCAAGGAGTCTAACTCGTTTGTCCTTTCTTGCAAGGCGCTATTTTAGTCTACGACCTCAGCTTTGTCTCTTGTTCTTTTGGAAATCTTCTTCCTCGTCTTCCTTCATACATTCTGGACAGCTACATGCATCCTAGTAGCAATGTCCTGCAAATGACTTGAAGGCATAATTCAGATTGCCTTGGCCATCAAACGATATTATCTCTGCTGCTCTAGGTGGAGTAACACCAATCATCATGTACTAAGTAGTGAAACAGTTGCTAGATGAAACCTCCTTCTTGTCAAACATTATTTGAGTGCTACCATCTTGCATTTTCTCATACTTTGGTTCCTTTATCTGGATAATGGGCTATGGCTGATGCATCTTCTCTTAGTTGGCAATAGCTTCTTTAGTTCCTCTATAGGAATCTGTCGTGGGATATGAGTGCACGTTGGGACCTGATCAGAGTCCACTTTGATCATCAAAGCATCCGATGTTGTTGGTAGAGCGAGGTCAAGGGCATGATCTTGAAGTCTGTAGGCCATCTTGTAATGAAGAGTAGATCTAATGGAGTTTGAATCCTGGTTGACTCTCACTATTTGAACCTGAACCTTCAGGGCATCAAGTAACCTGTTGTCCATTAGAGACATATTAAAATTGGGGAACAGTGTAACAATTACGGTTCCCGCGTTTAGGGTAGTCTCTATAGTAGCTATGCTAGCTTGTTGGTATTTTCTCAACCTCGTGTCAAGAAGGCTAATTCTGGCATAAATAGGGAGGCCTTTTCTAGCATAGTAAGTGAGTGCAAGTCTTATGTCGTTGAGATGGATGTGGGTATAACCCTATGAGAGCCACTGAGGAGGGAGCTCAGATGGTATTTGAAGAGTAACCATCTATTCATGTGATACAGTAGGCAATTGACATTGGTTTAACCAAGCTTTAATTAATGACATAAATGGTTATGTTTACTGCTAGTTAATTAATAACATAAATGGTTTTTAAGTATTTTAACTCAAATTAATTGTGATTATGTTTTTAATTAAATTTCCTCAGAATGGAAAATTTTAAAATAACTTAGTTATAAATATTAATTTGTTTAACAGAAAAGACCTTTTGTGTCTTAATTAACAATTTATATCAAAAGCAAATGTCAATTCATGTAAAAAAAAAAAAATTAATAATACCATTATCAATTGGGGTGATATAGTATGGATTTGTAAGTTCACGTTCTAAACTGTCAAAATCAAAATTTCAAAGGGTAAATCGTAAAAGGGTAATATATTCAGTGGACAACCGTGAAAAAAAGCCTTGATAAAGTGATGAAAGTACTGACAATAAATAGGCAAGTAATTAGACCATATGTGGCCTTTTATTACGTCATAAAGAAAAGCTTTTGCTTATAATGCAAATGGAGACCGAAAAAATTTAAAGAAGTACTATGCCTGTAATATAGACTAGGATTTACCTTTTAGAAACTTTTTTGAAGTTTTCATGTTCGTCCGAATATTAGTTGAACATATATTGTTGTTTGAAGGAAGAATATAACTTCTTTTTTTTTTTTTTTTTTTAGGTGGAGGTTGAAGATAAGCTGAACTTAGATACATGAAGACGGTGCCCGGTAGAGACATCAAAATGGGCAAGACATGAGCACGACATAATACTATATGATTGTTAAATGAGCCTAGTCAAATATGTTTATTAAATATGTCGAGTTTGATGCGATTTTTAGACATAAAATATGTTAAGGGCACAAAATGCTAAGAGCACCATATTGGGAACAAGCACAAACACAATAAGTGGTATGATAATGACATGACAATATTGTTCTTTTATAGTACTTCTAACAATTTTTTTAAAAAATTATAATATATATTTTTTTCTAAATAAGATTTTATCTCATTTGAATTTTAATATGTTTTACTTCACAATAAGTTAAACTTTTAAATGTGCATGATATTGATGTTTTTTGTTTACCTATAATTTTGTAATTGGGTACGATTAAATCACGAGCACTTATGAGCACAACACGAATATAGATAGTGGCTTTACAGATATGCCATAGATTTAAGCGTTGGATTGTTTTGTGCCACAAAAAAAAGAGTATTTGTAGAAAATGCCATGGCCACATGTCACGCCCCGGAGTACGGGAGGTGACGTGGTGGTTCAATTAAGTTAATTAAGTAAAGATTTGGTTAAAAATCAGGGTTTTAAAATGAAATTTATAAATAAAATGTGATAATTTTAAAATCGTTTGAATAAATAAGTTAAAGAAATAAACGAATCATCATAATAATTAAACAAATAGAAATAACATTAAAATAATTAATTATGGGGTGGAACGCGTATGAGTCCCACTAGCCCACATATTGTGCACACACATATAGTACTGACAATATTATGATACAACCACAGTCCAGAGTAAAGAGAAGTTTAAATCTTACATGCCTTTAATAGTAAATTAACCTACCAAAATACTTCTACTGATCGTAGGTCCGGTCGGCGGACTCTTCTCCAAACCTATGCTGATATCCACCTAGGGTTAAGATTTTAAAACAGATAAAATGTGAGCGAAAAGCTCAGTAGGACTACATTTAGAAAATTATTTAATCTTAAAAGAATTTGCGTAAATTAAATAAACATATAAAAATATACTAGAACAATCATCGAATAAATAATTAAATGTAAAATTAAATAAAATATAATCTTATCAGAAT
>CAMOHE010056537.1:6525-22447 GCA_946598075.1 Artocarpus hirsutus
AGACTTTTAGCAAATAATGTTAACATAATTGAGGGGACAAATGGGATAAGTTGTAGAAGAAGATGAAGGAAGCATTAAAAAGATGGTTGAGAAAACATATCGATGTCTCCTGGTAGTTGAGGTGAATTAATTCTGTCTCCAAATGATAATGATGCTTTTTAATTGAGCATTAATGTAGTGGGACAAGGTTTGTAGAGGTGAGTGATAGGTAGATTTAAAATATTTACTACGGAGACTTAGTAAAAATACTAAAATGACATTTTATTCATATGATTTTTATAAAAATCATACCCATTAAAACAACAGGTGTTTCAATAAATGAGGGACAAATTCCTTCTTATTCACTCATATTCCTTACATGATTCACTTTATATCCAATAACAATACATTCTATCATTCTATTAAAGATAATATTAAATTGTGTCAAAATTTAGATCTTGTCATGTAGGAAACCATGGTGATTTCAGGTCAGAGGACTAAGATAATATTATTGTGATTAGAATCACTTATGACAATTATCCATACAGTATTCTCATAGCGGGTCGATCCAATACATTATTTCTTAAATATGTATCTATGAGTTAACTAAGTATCTCATACACATGATTAGTAAAACATAATCATCAGTCAAACTTCATACTAGTCTTCATTTATTATTATTTCAATAATAATGACCGACTAAAGATAATTTAAAATATAATTCAATTTTCACCTAAGAGTTTTACTATCAAGTCGTATACTTAATGACCTTAGGCAAAATTAACTATTCATAGAATTAGAATAAAAAACAATAATGAAAATGCCTCTTTATTAATAAAATACAAATGTAATGAAATCAATATGTGGTCATTACATAATTGACTTAGAGCAAATCACTAACATTTTAAATTTTAAAATATTTTTTAATTTTTTTTTAAAAAGAAACATATATTTCATAAACAAATTTGGTTTAATTAAAGACATTTTATTTTATCTCCATGTTTTTTAGTCCAAAAAATTTGCAAGAGTCAAAATTAAAACAAGTTTTTCAAATTCAAAAAATAATTTCTAAAAACAAAAAAAAAACAAATTAAGAAATAATAAAAACAAAGAGGTATAATAATATAATTATTTTTTTTTTCTTGGTAATGAAATGGAAAATAAAGTAACATAATTACACCTTATTTTCTTTTAAGTATTGAATGTTTATTCAACTTCGAAGTTTGTAATTTGAGGTTATATGGGTATTTAGATCTGCGGATGTTAATGTTTGCTCTCTATTTTTGTCAATTGTAGTCAAACTTTGTTATAATAATAATAATAATAATAATAAGCATAATAAGCATAGGTTAAACATGGAAAAAAAAATTGGCAAAAAATATATGAAAGCCTTGACTTAAAAACCAATTGGACCAATCCAATCTAAACCGACTATTAATCGGATTAGTTGTTCGTTTTCTAATTGGATTGGATGAACAACCCAAGTAAATTAACTTGATATCCAGACACAACATGCAGTGCGAATGAATGCAAACCATGCATCAAATGAAAGTAAGAAAATTAAAAAAATCAAAGGCCCTCGAAAAAACGAACATGATCTTCAAAAGTCTCCCCATGTCGGATTTTGGCCAGTGATCCATCTTCTTCAACCTATGAGCAAGCATAATCAAAATTTCAATAAACTGTTAAATTTGAATTCCAAATATAAACAAATATTGCTAGTATAACATGTTTTATGACATTTTTAGCCGCACAATTTTGATGCTTTATCTTAAATCGAGAAGCCAAAACTTCAAAGGTTTAGATTTTCCTAAACCCTGAAAATACTGACAAAATGTATAAATTGTCAGAGTACCCAGCTCCTATCACCAAACTACCTCAAGAAGTTGAATTTTTTCTCATTTTTGAAACAGTGCTATGTGGCATGATTAAACACAATTTTGCAGTAAGAGTTCTATACCCAGTATTCTGGAGGACGCATCTTGAGATTATAAGTTGATGCCATGCTCATGCAGTAAGCACCCGCATCATGAACAACCAAACCAGCCCCCTGTAAAGCGAAACTCTGTCAGGACTCAAAAGCCAAGAAAATGAAAAAAACTCCAGGGGACATCAGAAACTTCAGATTTTAGAATACCGATCATCATCTTTTCTTCTTAATATCACAAAGTTGAGCAAAGTTCTTTGGATAAGTCAGAAGTCATAGGCAAGTAAAGTCAGACAAGACAAACGGCTTTGTTACCTTGGCCGGAGTTGAAAGTTCTCTTTCCTTCCCCAAGAAATCAGCAGACTCACAAACAGGGCCCACAACGTCAAAAGTTGAGATCTCGGCATCAGGTTGTGGAGGAGCAACCAGCTCAATGTGCTGTGACCAAATGCCGCCAAGTCAAAGGTGATAAAAGCCACTAGGGGTTGGCGGAGAATAAAACAAATTTGAAATAACAGCATGTGCACAACAGTCAATCATATGGCAACTGGCTCTTATAGAAAATGATGACACAAGAAGCTAAGAACCAAGTTCGGAGCCTTACCTGATAAGCATCATAAAGGCTAGGACGAATTAGTTCAGCCATGCTGCCATCGATAACAACAAAGTTTTTAGTTCCATTGGTCTTGACACCTGTTACCCGATTAACCAAGCAGCAAGTATTTGCGATAAGTGATCTCCCAGGTTCAATGATGAGATTAAGATCTCTCGAAAGAACAAGCTCCCGGACCTAAACCAAACATCACAGTTAAAATGTCGAACAAGACTCTATAAAGGTCAAACCTTATGCGAAATACATCATTAGTTCTCTTCATGACAACACCAAGTGACAAAAAAACAATTTGCCATCATTCATCAGACGGCAAGAGGAAAAAATATCCTTTTCTTTCGACTTTCTAAAATTAATAAGGAAGCCATAAATGCATAAATTATGTACACCAGATTAACTTGAAGAATGATTCAGAAAGAATCCTTACTGTATTAATGAGATCTCTGGGTGTCGGAAGGACAGCACCAGAATGATAATAATCTATCCCAAGTCCACCTCCAATGTTCAAGTAATTAACTTCAAAACCTTGAGATCGAATTTCGTCAATATAATTAACCATAAGAACTGCAGCATCTCTGAATATGTCCACCTGAAATATTTAATGAAAGATTAAAAAAAAAAAAGGATTTGAAAGTCCTTACTTATAAAAACAAGAGGAAACAAAAGAGGGAAATATTTCTAGAAGAATTAGCTAAATTAGAATTGAAAACCTAGTCCCTATATCTTCTTCATTTTTATTGGAATAGCAAATTGTCGAAACTTATAAGCATTGAACTTGTAAAACTATCTGATTACCTTAGTAATGGTGGATCCAAGATGACAATGAGTGCCAACAAGTTTCAGCTCTTCGGGGTGAGCCCTCACAGAGTCAAGAAACCATTGCAGCTTCTCATTTCTAATACCAAATTTGGAGTTCTTATTCCCCGTGGCAACATATGGATGGACCTAAGAAGAGTTCACACATAGTCACTCGTACCAATCTAGAGACAGTTCGGCATTAATGCTCTAGGTGCAGCATTACGCAATAAAGATTTGGAGTTGCACGTATATGCATATGCTGAAATAGTTTATGGTTACAACATTATCATAGTGGTGGAACAGTGGTGCAGAAAAATGGCATTTGCATCATACAACAAGGCTACACATATTATTGATACTCTAGTAAAGATGCCAGCGATGTAAAATATTGAATGGAAAGGTAATGGTATCATGTCACCTAGCAAAAAGATAAGAAAGAAGAAGAAGGAGAGTGTTTATTACATTTAAACTAGTCTATTACCAACTTCCTTAGGGAACATCTTGTCTCTAAAGAAACTATAGCCGAAAATTAGAAATGGTCAGTAGTCAGACACTAGAAATCAGTGTTTGAAGTTTATATAGGTCTGGATATCATAATGTTTATATTAAAGGCATCACATTCACAACTGAAGATCTATCAAGAATCTGTCTTTCATAGAGACAGCTCAAGCATCATAACAGCTATATCAGCACTGAAAGTTCTGAACTTTTATTTCTTTGGCACTAACATCTTCTCATGCACGCTAACCAATCAAGAAACCTAGTCTCTGACTACACGCCACACCCGAGTCCTAACATTGACATGTGTAATGCAATACAGGATCGTATTGGGAAAGATATCAACATGAGATGGTTCAACAAATGTTCGTACTATTACTCGTGCCTGGTGGGTTGGTAAGTCGTAATGTGAGAAGGAGAGAAGTAGGAGAGGATTTGGAGAAAGAGAGTTCAGAATTTAGAGAAAGAAGGGGGTGTGTGTAAGGTTCTAAAGAGAGGAGCTCCACCTTCTCTCTAGAATTTTTAAAGTAGATTCATCTTTGAAGGACTTCCCACGTTCTTTGATTATGTTAAATTGGGAGGATGTTTTGGTTATTAGAAGTCCTAATTTTGTTACATTGTCGTCTTAGTTTTCTTGCCTAGACTGTTGTTTCTGTTCTGTTTTGTTTCGCTTTCTTGGATGGATAGCTCATCCATCTTTCTTATTATTGTACTCGACTTTTATTGGTTAATAAAATTTTAACAACAGCAGCAGCAACAACAACAACAACAGCAATAAAAAAGAAACCTACTTCAACATGAACAAGGCATCAATGATGTAATATGATAGAGACTGCATACCTGAGGGTCCACATCCGGGTTGATCCGGAGTAGGACATTAACCTTCTTCCCAGCAATTCTTGCAGCAGCTACAATATTTTCCAAGTCAAATTCACTATCAATGTTGACAAAAACACCTTCTTGCGCAGCTAGAATCAAATCCTCCAACAACTTGCCATTCCCATTAAAGATACATCTGCCAAAACCATTACATACGAAACACACAATGAAATCAAGCTATAATAAAGAACAATGCTAATCTGCATGTCAAAGTAAAGTCAATTCAAATGCCAAAATTCAAGTCGTGCATTAATGCCAACAGACGATTGGAAAAGGAGAAAAAAGCTACTTCACTCGAGAGACAGTCCGTTTGGCATTGCCTTTTCTTATGCTTTTAGGGCCTATTTGGAATGACCTTGAAAAAAGTTGTTTTTGGCTTATGTACCAAAAGCTAAATTTTAACCTGTTTGGTTGGACATACACAAAGGACCTTTGGCTTTTATGAGCTCTTTGGAATAAGCCAATTCCTAGGTGCTTACGAAATAAGTACGAAGAGAATTTATATTTATACGTTTTTAATTTACGAATAACAAATCAAAAATTCCGTCTATGTCCTTGTATTACATTAGTTTATGCAACAATAAGAGCTTTGATCTATTTCATCAAACAGGTTTAAAAGCTCTTATAAAATAAAAAATATATATATATATATATACACATTCTATGCACTGTCCAAACAGTAATCCAAAAGTCCTGACTTATATGCCGCTATTCTTTTAATGTTAATGTTTAAATGTAAAAGCAAAAGATATGCCAAACGGTTTCTAGTATAAGTTATGGTTTTCTTTTCAATGTGTTCGGAATTACATTTTTAAAATCAAATAAAAAATGATACTAAGCAATAAAAATATTTAAGCTCAAGAAATCTTGTTGTTCTACTACAAGTCTAAAAGTTTCTTAGAAAATCTATTGTTAAGAATTCCGCCACATTTTGTATAACTAGAAACTCTTCTAAAAAGTTATTCAATACTTAGAAGAAAAGTAGCTTTTAACGCGGGAAGCAGCATGCAGAAAACAATCCTGAACACACCCAAAATCCAAAATCGACAACGAACACATATGTCAGGCATAAACACAAACATGTGATGCGCATTTACGTTACCTGGTGGGATCAAACCCAGCAAGAAGAGCCAACCTCAGCTCATTCCCACTAACAAGAACAGCACCACAACCAAGATTTCTCAAATGCTCCAAAATTTTCAAATTATTATTGGCCTTAATGGCATATCCAATAATGGAGTTCAAACCTTCTAAAGCCTCCTTATAGGCCTCAACATTCCTTGTAATCTGAGGCTTACTGTAGAGATAGAAAGGCCTTCTCTCAACGGAATCCATGACGTCCTGGACCTTGACGCCTTCGCAGAAGAGAAACCCATCTGAAGATTTGGTGAAGCAGTGCTCGAGCGGCGTCGTTTTGGCCGGGGCCTTTTGGGAGAGGACTGCTCTGAAAGTTGTTTTTAAGGAGGGTTTAAGGGAAGACTTTAGGGATAGAAATGGGAGGTTGAAAAATGGGTTTTGCTTGAGGGGGCGAGCTACAGTTTTGGGGAGAAATTGGGAGTGAGAGAGGTGGGGTTGTGTAGCCGCCATTGATGAACAAGAGAGTGAGCTCCGAACTGAAACTAGAAAACAAGATTTACAGCATAAGTATGGTTGACTATGAACCCTAAAGAGACACAAATAAGTAAAAGTGTTCGCCAAAAAAAAAAAAAAAAACTAATATTTAAACAGAAACCGCCAAGGTCAACAATATTCGAATCCGTGTCTTTCCTAAAACACTATGGAAATCAATTGCAAGAGATGCGCCTATTTTGATACAATGATGGGTCTTGCCGACATAGCCCATCATTCTTTAAAGTACGGTCTAACCTATAAATGGTTGAGCTAATATTTATCACTTCATGGGCCAACCTAGTGTGACAATCGATTATCTTTTCGGCCATTCCTTAACATTTTTTTTACTTATATAGTTATTAAAATTTAAAAATATAATTTTTTATAATAAAACACACAAGCGTATACAAACCTTTTTTATATAATTATATATACATATATACTTAACATATCATTTCACAAAGGAGTTTCGTCTTACTTAAACAATATTATACTTATTTTACAACAAGCTCTAAGTTTATTTAATATGCATAGAGAGCAGAAACATTTCAGTGACAATATTCATACCTTTTGTTTACACGTTGCACATGCACCGATACCAGCTCATCAGTGAATCTATTATGACCTTTTAACTGAATTTCCTACAGTATAAAATAACTAAATGAACTAATGCTTAGTAAGTACAAATATAGCTCATATGCATAACTTACTTGTATGTATGATCTATTTATGCTTGCTTATGGACATTCATTATTCTTTTTATCTTTCAATCTTTACCTGATCCATTGCATGTATTTCAACATGAGCCAATTAAAGTGCAGGAAAATTTGTCCTATGAAGAAAAACCAATTCAAATCTTGGCACGGGAAAAGAAGGAATTGAGAAACAAAAAGATACCACTCGTCAAAGTTTTATGGCGCAACCAACAAGTAGTAGAAGTAACTTGGGAATGAGAGGAGGAGATGAGGAAAATCTACCTAAACCTATTCTAATTTTCGAGGAGGAAAATTTTTAAGAAGGGTAGGTTATAATAATCAAGGGAAACTCATTAATAAAATCCAATATTTCATTGGATTTAATTAATAAATTTACCCTTATAAATCGTATGTTTTGTAAAAATTACGATAATACATGAAAGAGCAATATTGATAGGAAATTCTACTATACACTTAATGCAATGTTGAAAATTGCAAAATACAAGTTTTGTAAGCTTAAATGCTCGAAAATTTTTGAATAATATCCACAAACCAAATTTTATATCACAATTAATTATAGTATTGTGATATAAACTAATCAATGATTAAGGTATAAATAAAATTAAAAAGCATGTTAAAACTCTAAAATAGTATAAAAGGGGTACGATGTAGTGTAAATACACTGCTAAAATAAAAACACAAATATTTAAAATGTAGTGTTTGAGGACCAAAGGTAAACCAAAGAATAAGCAGGATAATGTAGTGTTTGAGGACCAAAGGTAAACCAAAAAATAAGCAGGATATCTTATACTGCTTAAGTATAAAGTTTCCACTGGTTTTACCTTAACAGTATAAAAAAATACTATGTGGTAAAAAAATTACACTGTGTAAAATTGGGTGGCCCACCAAGTGGACACCCAAAGGGTGTGGATTGGGCCACCACATCACCCAATGTAGCCCAATCACATTAGGCCAACCATCACTCGCAATTATAACCAAGGGGGTAACTCACCCATTTTGAAAAAAAAAAATCTCTAATGAGATAAGTCTTAATTAAGATTTAAGTAGCAAAATTTTTTCATTCTCTCCCCCAACAACCCACAGCACCAATAACCCCTCCTCTCCAAAAAATTTCTCAAGTTCAATTCTTTACAAAATCACCCCCACCAAGCTCCAAGAGTCAAAGTTTATGGGATTTCACGAACTTTTAAGGTAAAAATTTAAACTTTACCTAAGTTTTTCTAGGGTTTTTCTTTGATTGAGGGGGATATTTGACAAAAATTCCTTTCTTATGAATCTTGCCGAGGGAAGTTGCGCCCTTGGGAGACCTAGGTTCACCAACTTTTTCTTGGTAAGGTTCAATTTTACAATTCTAAGCTTATATGGTTTTGTTTTGTTTTGGTTTGTTTCAAAATTGCATGTAACCATTTAAGCAAGCTTGTGGTGCTGTTGTTAAATTGTATGGTTTGTAATGAGGTTTTGTTGGTAAATTAGGAGTTTAAATGTTAAAATTTTCATTTGGTGTTTGAATTGGGAAATTTTGTAAACTTTGTAAGGTTTTCAAAGAGTTGATATTTGGCATGAAAAATTGTTAAAAGAGGTATAGAATCTATCCAAACAGTGGTAGGAATGCTACTTTAAAGCAAATTTTTGTAAAATTTTACCAAAGGACTGAATTGCAAAAATTTACCTAACCTCATTAGATTTGAAAAATGCCTAAAAACTCCCCTATACAATGAAAATTTTAGAAAACTTAAAATATAAAAGTTGTAGATCTCGATGAAACTGTTAAAATTCGCAAACGATTCATCAAAATTCATCACCGTTTGTGAGATACAAATTTTGCAAATTTTATCAAAGTTGAAAAAAAAATTCAAGGGGCAAAAATGTAATTTTATAAAAGGAATTTGAGTAAGGAATTTTGGCAAGATTTAATCCTTGTAAATAATAGAGATTAATGGCTTAAAAAGATTATTTTTGTTCCCGGGGGGCAAAATCGTTAAAATTTTCAAATCCAAGGTGAAATTGCACAATTTTGTTAAACTTGGTTTTTAATCGCAAAACAAGAGACCCGATATCTTAAACATTCATTTTTGTGCTAATAAGCAACATTTCGTGTTGAATTAGTCAAATCAGGCCTAGGAAATTTAAAAGGGCCCATCAAGGGCAAAAACATTATTTTGCATAAACGCCCCGAACGAACCCCGAAACACCTAAAATAGGAAAAATGCCTTTAGTAAGGATTTTACCTCCTTCGTTAGAAATGGTAGGGCAATGTGAACTAAGAGGAATTGAACTCTTTGTGATTGAAGTTTCTAAAACCGAATGATAACCCAATTTAGTAATTAACAAACACGTTTTATCGACACATAGATGAAAAGAGATAATTTAGCTATTAATGATACAATTGGCCAAACAGGACACTAGGCTATTAGCAACAGGACTTAAAGTCAGCCTATGCTATAGCACACTCACGTAAGTTCCAACCCCACCAACAGTATGAAAGTATAATTAAATATATGTATCTATGTGTATGATACAATTAAAGAAGTGTATATGTTTTGCGCTTAGCATGTGAGTATATTGTCATGCATGGTATGATAACCATAACAATTAGACTGGTAAATGAGTCACTAGAAAAAGAGAAAAATGTCGTACCTGCTCTTGACGTAAGGGGAGTTCTAAGTTATATTTTGGTCTCAATGTTACGATGACCCATGTGCGTATATGGTATGGACACTCGGGCCCTTAGTAAAGATTGAAAAATGAAAAGAATAATGAATCCCCATTAGCAAGCATAAATGGATCATGCATACAAGTCGGTTATGCATATGGGTTATGTTTGGACTTACTAAGCATTAGCTCACTTAGTTATTTTATATTATAGGAAATTCAGCTAAGAGGTCAGAATAGATTTGCTGATGAGCTGGTATCGGTGCATGTGCAATGTGTAGACAAAGGGTATGGATATTGCCACTGAAATGTTTCCGATCTCTATGTATATTAAATAAACTTGGAGGTTGTTGTAAAATATGTATAGTATTGTTCAAGTAAAACGAAACTCCTTTGTGAAATGATATATTAAGTATATATGTATATATAATTATATAAAGAAGGTTTGTAAATGCATGTGTGTTTTATTATACAAAAAATATATATTCCTAAATTTTCATAACTATATAAGTAAAAAAAGTGTTAAGGAACGACTCAAAAGATGACAGGTTGTCACACCCAGCACGGCCCATGAAAAATCAAGGGTCAGGTTGGGCTTAGGCTGGGCCAGGCCGGCACATCTAGCCCCATAATGGGTCGGCCCATGTAAGGCCCATTTAGGCCTACTATAGGCTAGCCCACCAAAGGCCCACTGTCGCCTAATTTCATATATATTTATATATATATGTATTTATTTATTTTTATGTTTATTCACAGGTGAACATGGTTGAGTATAGCAGTATAAAGGCCTCATACATCACATCATGACTTTTTGTTTAATTTTTTTTTAGTAATGTTGTAAACATCTTATGCATAATTATCCTGATTATACTCTTTTTTCCTTACGAAGGTTTTATCTCATTGGGTTTTCTATGGAAAGGTTTTTAATGAGGTAATCCTAAATAAAATATCCCTTTTCATATTTCTATTGACTATTCAAACTTTTATATTTGTTAACTTGTATAAAAATTCAAAAATAAAAAAAAAATAAAAATTGCATGCTTAGATAGGCTGGCCCTTCTAAACCCATGATGGGCCAAAATAGGCCTACTCATCCTAACTCGTAGATGGGCTCAAATGGACCAGCTCATATTGGAAAGCGAATACGCAGCGGAATTTTAAAATTTTTAATTCAAAGTATTTTCCAAAACACAAGTTTAACATGCTATATATATAAATTAATCAGATTTTACTAACCTTTTCTATGTCGAAGAGCGGCCTCAATCAATGGAGAGAAGAACGTTCTAGAAGAGCCTCAACCAACTAGTTCTCTTTGCTATTATCTATCCATAGTTGGAGTATGTGTGAGCACACGTCGTACAACTCTTCCACTGGTGACTCTCCTTCCAACCAATTGAGAAGACCTAAAGCTAAGGTTATTGATTGTGAACAATAGCTCTCAGGGAGTTTCAGAGTTTCTCATACTAGAGTACTCACTTTAAGCTTTTCAACTAATCTAAATAATTGACAAAACTCATCCCTATTTATAGAGATTGGACCTGGGTTAGTTATTGTTAGATAAGGCCTTAAAAATTTGAATCTAGATCAACTTTTGACTATAATCATGTCTAAAATGCGTAATCAGATTATCGTTAGATTGGCAGTACAAACTTATCCATCGGCCTGTTGAACTTACTCCATCGGTAGGCCGAACTAGCAAATCGGCCTGCGAACTTGTGATAATTTGATCCCTAAGAATCTTTTATTTTTCACCCAAGATTTTTTAGATAAAGCCTCAGTTTTAATTCAAATAACCCAACAAAGAAGTTATCTAATTAAAACAGTCATATCTAGATAATCCCATAGAAAATAAATATTATCTCAATAATTCAGCATGCTTATCTTGAATTAATTTACAAAATTAATTCAACTGTTAGATAGCCACATGAATTATCTGATCTTATCGAATTTCAATCAATCTAATAATTTAACATAAGTCACCAATTTGTTGGAAAAGCACGTTGTATTGTTACAGGATTTATTATGAGCTAGTAAAGAGGGACCGATGGACCTATTTAGTTCAAGCTTCGATAATTATAAAATGTAATATCCCAAATACATATTTTGTAATTATCAACTCTAACGCTACTCTACTAAAAACTTAAAGTTGCACTCTCGAACTATATAAAATTATGAAGCTTTAAATAAGCTAAGTGTAACACCCGCCAATTTTCATGTAACAGTTATGACAAATATGTAATGGATTAAGTAATATTAAGTAACGACATTAAGCATTATTTTTATGATATGTGTATGATGCATAATATAATGGTACTAACCATTTTATTTTAAGTGCTATGACAGGTGACGCTCATGTGAAATTGATGTGCTCAAGTGTTCATGTTATTAATGTTATATGTTTAATCATAATTTTATGATAATTTAATGTTTTGGATGATTTTGGTATGCTAGGGCAGATCGGCAGGCCGGACCATTTAGTTCGGCAGGCCGAAATGATCCCCTCAGAACGACAAGCCGATGGTATATCATCGGTAGGCCGAACTTCAGGAATCGACAAGCCGAAGTGAGACATCGGCAGGCCGATGACAGTTGACGAGCAGTCAGCAAAAATCTCTCCAAATTTGTGATTGGATAATAATTTCTAAATAATTGGCACATTTATGGAATAAATTTTTCAGTTTAGGAAAATTTATGTTTGGTTTTGAATTGATTGAATGCATTTGATAAGGTTTCCCATTTTACAAAGGCAAAATATAGTAAGTTTGAAAGATTAGTTGACTCTTTCCAAACTCTCCTCAATTTTTCCCAGATTATGCACGCCCATTTGGGGAAAAATTTGTTATCAAATTCAGAACTTAATTCCCCCATGAATCACTCCATTTCATGTAAAAAGAATTCTAATTTAAAAAAAAATAGTTGACCTTTTCCATCATTTTTGTTTTCACGTAAAAACTCTCCCTCAATTTCCTCCATTCCCATGAATTGTGTCTTGTAATTAATCAGAAAATTCTGATTAATATGGAAAGTGTAACGTGTAACATAAACAAGTTCATTTTTTTTTTTAACGTTTTGTCTCTCTCTCTCCCTCTCACGTATTCTCTCCCTTTCTATTTCATTATTCTTCTCTTCATTTTGTTCATCTTCTTTCTTCTTCCTCTCAAATTCCCCTGCTATTATTTGTTAGAAATATTGTGTTTTCTTTGGGTAAATTCAAAAGAAGGTTAAGAGAAGTCTTTTTGAGGTAAGCACACATTTTTTTGGTATTTTCTAAAAATGTATCTCTCCTCAGTCCGACTACAATATCTCAGTCTAGGAATGTTGTTTTGCTCTAAATTTTTTATATCTTATTCATGCATGTGTTATTTGATATTCCTCCAAGTTTCATGTTATTTCGATTTTTCTATAAAAAGTTATGAATTTTCTTTTCTCTATCACTCACTGCTGATTTGTGCTAAACGGTATTGTTGATTGCCTCATGTTCCTACCCCCATAACTTTGTGTATAAATTTCCGTTTGCTTTGAAATTTTAATATGATTTTCATGAATATGTCATGTGCTGTTGCTCCAAATTTTGTGCCATTTCATGTTATGTAGACTGAGATATTAATTGTTCATGCTCTATACCTCATAGGAATGTGTTGCTGATTGTTTATGTTGCATAAAAATGTCGTTTTTGTTCATAATGAAAATTAAGGTTATTATGCACGAAATTTGGTGAATACATTTATATATATGTTAAGTAAAGAACTAGAAAGTTTGGTAATGATTTGATTAATATTTTATGTGTTATAAAGTTTTTTTGATGCTAGATATTTAGACTGTTTAAATAGTAAATTTGTTGAACTTTTATTGTGTAATGTTTTTGTATGACTATATGATTTTATATGGTGATGAGAAATTGTGGAGGCACTTTATTATATGTGAATATGATGTCATATGAATTTTAAGGTCTAAATAAATTTATTTTAATTGTTTGAGAATTATTATTGCATGTAATTCACTGTTCAAATTGTTTATGGCTATTTTTGTCTCTGCCATCTAATGCACGGTTTGAGCTGTATGAAATTTATTTAAAGGTGATTTTTGGATATGTTATAGTTCTATGTGTCTATTATATCTCTTAATTTTTGTAGATTTTTCTATGGTATGAAAATGTGAAAAATAGACTTGAGATAAGGATTGTTCACTGTGTTATGGTTGCTAGCAGATTTTGGTATGTATGATGTATGACTTGTTTTAAATATTAAATGGAATTTTTATGACTAAAGAAAAATCATGGTAATATGTTTATATGTTAACTTTGTTATTGTAGAATTTGATACTCAAATTGTGTGTAAAAATAAAGTTATTAATTCATGTAGTTCAGAAGTGTAATTGTGTTGATAGTTTTATTTGAATGTTTTAAAGTTAACAAAATATGTTATATATTTATGTTTTTAAGAAATGAATGTAAATATGATATTATATGAAATGGATGTTATGTTGTGGTGATTAATTCATTGAAAATAAATGTTAATTGTTATTTTATGAATGTATGACATGAACACAATTTGAAGTGATCACATCGAGACCGCGGCGTTGTCACATACAAAAGTAAGGTTAAGTAAGCTTATTGAGGTAAGTACATTCTCACCTGCAATATGATGAATTACGAAAAGTATGAGTTTATGAAAAGTTTGAAATCTATGTTCATGATGGTTTTATGATGATTTCTCTTGATGATTTTACATGAATTATTATTATGAGTTTTTAACGTATGAAAGTTTATGCATGTTTTGATGATAATGTTTTTCAAAGCATGAAAGTATAAGTATGTATATGTATCACCTAAATAAGTATTGCACACCCAATGTTATGATATGTTTTTAGTAAGTTCTGATGTCATGATTGGTTTGGGATTAGCTACCCCTCTCTTGTCATGGCGGCGCGCTTATGATGATATTATGGTGCAACACTTGGGCCCTTAAGATAAAACAAATAAGTTTTAATATGGTTGATATAATGCAAGATATGTTCCTTATAAAACTGTGCCTAGTGCACTATTGTGATGATGATGATGATGTTGATGATGTTCATGAAATGTTTTAAGTTGTGAGATTTACAAATGTACTTACTAAGCGTTTGCTTATTTAAGTTTACATCATGGTGCAGATAAGGGTAAGGGAACCATGGATTAGGAGGAGGACCAAGGTGGGCGTGTGAGCTAAGCAAGATAAATTGCAAATGGAAAACGCCCAAGAAAGAAAGAAATTTTTATGAAATAAACTTTATTTATAAATTTTGAACTTTAAGGATTTAAATTATGTTTTATAATTTTGAGAATGTGTATTTGATGGACTTTTGTTATTTTATAAATTTTTCTTCCGCATTTGAAATTTTAGAACTTGTTTTTTTTAAAGCAAAAAATTTTATAACAGTTCAGCCTGCCGACCATTATTGGTCGGACTGTCGAAAGGTTTAATCGGACTGCCGGTTGCCATGCATCGGCCTGCCGAACTTATCAAAATTAAAATCTATTTTGCAAAGCCTCAGGCGGCCTACCGATGGAAGGTCTTCGGCCTGCTGGTCGAGTTCGGCTTGCCGAAGTCACAAGTTCAGCCTGCCGAACTGTATTCAAAAAAATTTATTATTGTCTTCAAAGGTTAATTTAATTTTCAATGATATTAGCAAACTATTTACAGGATGTTTATGGAAAAGCGAATTGTTATAATCAAGTAATTTATAATTTTCTCGTGATTTAAAATATATATATGTATGTACGGAACCTGGGTATGCTTTTCCAAACTATGATATCAAATACATGTTATTATTTATAATAGTTTTGCTTCAGTTAATGGTTAAATAAATCAATGTAACGGTATCTATGACGTCCGTAAAATGGGGCGTTACACTAAGTGTCTATGACACATCATAATATGTCGTATTCCCATAGGATATTCATAATCGACTTAAGGATAAATTTCATCTTACCTTTTTGATTTTTTTATGTTACATTCTGTTATCTTACCATTGGAAAACTTATTATCCAGAGGGCCCCTAGACTTATGGCTCTTATTGGTAGACCATCCCCGTGCCACCCACTCATCCGTACTGTCTCCTCTGGGGCCCTCTGGTCCCTCAGGGTTTTTCTTTCGCGTCCCTCGGGTTCGAACCTCAAACCTTCCTTAAGAGGTTCTTATTTCCATCTCGAGTACCAATTGAGCTATTAAGCTACTAGCTCAATTGGTACTCGAGATGGAAATAAGAACCTCT
>CAMOHE010056540.1:4826-63454 GCA_946598075.1 Artocarpus hirsutus
ACTCTTTAGATATCCCTTGGGTGGGGTCTTATAAACTTTTTGCACAGTATAATTTTACACTGTATTGTATTTTTTTATACTATTAATGTAAAACTAAAGAGATATGCATTTAAATAGTTTAGAATATTCTGACTTATTTTTTAACCTACTAATCCCAACACATAACCCCATGTATCTTTGTTTTTGCTTAAGCAATTACTTACAATGTGCCGTATATTTTTGTGTGTGTCATTTTATACTATATTCTATTAATTGATGGGTTGTAGATAGAAAATATTTACTAGTATAATGGACTGGTAACTAATGATTTTACATTGTTTTTGGATTATGGCAGGTTATTTCTATTTAATGAACACTTTTATCATTTATTAATTTATATCACAAAATTTATAATTAAATTATGATATAAATTTCATTTTGAGGATATTATTCATAAATTTTTGAGTATTTAAACTTACAAAAATTTGTTTATTAATAATATCCTAAATTGCATAAAATTCACAGACAACATAAATATTAACATTTTCTATATACAATTTACATTTGATCGTAATTCTATAATAATATGATCTATCAAGAAAAATTTATTAATTAAATCTAAATAAATTTTAGATTTAAATTAATAAATTTTCCAGAGCATTACAAACATTGTGAAAGTTTGATCCATAGAATAAAATCTAAATTTGTTACAAAATTGATAAGAAAAGAAAAAGAAAAAAAGGGTTAAAAACCGTTCTCACTCCTACCCGCCTCAAACCCCACCCAACCCGTTGCACTATTGGGCGGTTATGGGTTGAAATTTTGAAAAATTTATTCTCTCTCAAACCACATGTCACCCATTAAACCGCCCATGAATAGTCTTAGATTAAATTTGATACATAAATCTACACTTTACTTCAATCAATAGTCTATTTTAACATTTAAAATGACCAAATTATCTTTAAGTAAAACAAAACAAAAACTAAAACTTTCAAAAATAAAAAAAAAACAAAAATAAAAACATACAAAACACCTATTTTTGAAGGTATTCTATGCATTTTTAATATAAAAACCTTAATAAAATTTTTTAAGTTTTCAAAGTTATATTATTTTTTAATTTGAAGGTATTTTGGGTAATCTTTAGGTCAAAATTAAAAATTGATTAGGAAAATGTATAAATTTGTATATTAAATATGATTTGAAGATATAACTTCGATGAGATTAAAAACTAAAGGTATATTATTTAAATAAACTCAAATTATAGGGTACAAAAAGGTAAATAACCCTTTATTTATAGGATGTTTGAGAGCATTAGTTAAAACCAATGGTTAGAACCAATCTTATTTGAAAATATTGTAGCATGTGAGATTTTACATTATAATATACTTTTTATTGGCATTGTAGCATATGAGAGTTTTGCACACTTTTTTCTTGGCACTATAGTATGTAAAAGTTTTACACTATAATAAACCAAAATTTTTGTTCCAACTCAAATTGCCAAAAATCACTTTAGGAATCAAACTAGTCAGGTACTTGTAATATTTTTTGTTTGTGTAAATACAACATCGTTTATACGTCCATATAACACTCAATTTGTTTTATTGTAAAATTTAATGACTGTAGTTCCATATCTGTAACATTAAGGGTTATATGTGAAGAATAAACCCTAAACTGAAGAAAAAAACTGAACAAAAACGGAAAAAGATACAATAATTTTACTTGGTTTGGATCAAATTGATCCTACGTCTAAGTCAAGGCTTTTCAACCCTAGTTGAGTCCACTATAGTTTTGGAGATTAATTATACACTCAGAGATTCTCTCAATGACACAGGCTCTCGGTACAAGGAATTTTTCCAAGAACCAAACACCCTTGGACTCCCAATCACCTAGTACAAGTTTTTTCAGAGCACTCTTTCTCTCAAACAGACGAGATCTCTCTCATTCTCTCTTCTTAACTGATATAACCTCAAATATTTAAAAAGATAACAAGTCACTAATCTAGTGTACTATATCTCTCATCAACTATCTAGAACCAACAAAACAAGGACACACCACTAAAATTAACAAGTGCAGGCTGCAGTCTTGAACATATCTGCAGTGAATAAATTACCCTTTAACTGTCTTAACTAAAACAATTAGAGGCAGCTTTTACATTACACTTAAACAACTTGAGTATTCTATAAATGTATATATGATATTACATAATGCCGCATTGGTTGGAGTGTGGATATTGAGACTATGCCTATTTATTTATTATTATTTTTATCAAAATTATTTGAACCCTATAAATAAAGTTAGGTGAAAATTACGATAGGTTATGGCTATTTCAACTAATTAGAAAATGTTGTATATTACTTTTAATTGCGGTGGGCTTCAAAAAATAGTCATCCAAAGTTATTGGTTGGAAATAATTTTTTTGGAACATTACTTGTGTATTTTTCTATGTACCATGGCTGTTTCGTTTTCTGATGGCCTGTTGATGGGAAATCAAATTTAATAATAATTATCCCATGAGAAATTTCTTGTTATTTATTGTTTCAATTTCAGAGAGGTGGACCTCACAATTTGAATTTACACCTCAAACCAACACTATAAGCTATGTGAACAACCAACGGAACAAAAAATTTCGTGGGTGTTTGAAAGGGTGGTAAGAATTAATGGTAGGAATCACTTTTATTGTAGCATATGAAAATTTTATATTGTAGCAATTTTTTTATTATTATTATAACATATAAAATTTTTTTACTATTTATAACTAAATTTATGATAAAAATTATCATTCCCAAACACCCCTTCATCGTTGAGAAGTCGTATTTGATGACTAACATTTTTTTTGAGGGGTGACCAGATTCTAGCTACCACATACAATGCATGACATGGTAATAAACAAACTTAATTATTGAAATGTCCTTTTCCGAAAAGGATAGTAGAGCTCACCACTAATGGAAAGCATTTTGATGATTGCTATTGTGTACTTTCTATGGTAGAAACCACCACTAACTTGATTATTCATCATCTACTACTATTTGGATTAACTTTTTCTTCTTTTGTGGATCATTATTATTATTATTTTTGTTGTTCGTACAATAACTTTTAATATGCACACGAGTACTCTTTGGTACATTTTGGATGAATGGTTATGATTTGAACTTTTGTTAATAATTTAAGTCATTTTTTAGTTTAAATTTTTAAAGGAAAAATGTTGTAACAAAAATAATTAAAATAATAAAAGTTATACAGACTGTAATTGCCAAAATAGATTGTTTATACTATCAAGTGCAACAAAGTTCTCCCACGGACTGTAGAGCCCACCACAGATAAGGTAGGCCCCAATCTCGTCAGGTTAAACAAGCTTTTCTTAAATTTAATCATTTATAAAAACAACTTTGGTTTGAATATTTAAAAAAGATGTCAAAAAGATAAGTGTGTTTACAAACGTAGTTAAAACTAATAAATTGGAACAAAAATATTGTAGTTAAAAGAGCTTTACACTGTAATATAAGAGAGTTTTATACTGTAACAGTTAAAACTAAAAGTTCTAACAACATTGCCAAGCAGAGCAAGTGATGTTATGCTTGAAGTGTTGGTGGAGCATGCAAAGCCTTATGCTTCGTTTGGTAAGAAGGAAAGAAAATAAGAGACAAGAGAAAACTATGAAGGAAAGAAAATTGTAGGAAAATGAAAAATTTTTATTTTCTTTTTATTTGTTTGATATGTGAAAGTGGAAAGAAAATAATTTTAACTTTTGTTGTTTGGTATTGCAAGAAAATCCAAAAGAATGAAAAAACTACAATTAATACAATTACCATTTAGCCCAAATATTATTTAGCTATTTTTTTAATTTGGTGTCCAAATTTTTTGTTAGAATTTTGATAGAAAAAAAGGACAATTGATAACTTCACTTTCTTTATATTATTGTCAAACTTTTTTCTCATAAAATTTATTCATATTTAAAGAGATCAATTTTAATGAGAACTACATGTCATTTTTTTCATGCATTTTTTCTTTTTATTTAAATTTTTTTCTACCAAACACCCCATTATATCAATTTTCATCCTAAAATTTGTATAACGTTTTTTTTTCCTTCACATTTTATTCATATCAGTCAAAGCATTAGCGAAGAGTGCATGGATTGGCAGAACACAAAAAGCGGTATCATAGATTGTGAGGCTCGCTAAGAAAAAGAACACATCAAATCAAATATTGTGATTTTGGATTTAATTTAATGGCTAAGACCGGAAAATTATGAATCAATGGTCAATATTAAAATTGAACCCAAAAATTTCCGCCATTCTTGAGCAAAAAAATTGGAAAGCGAAAAAAAAGAATATATATTTTTCTCTGTCTGTAAACTTTAGAATATCTTTTTTCTGAAAAAATGGAATCTCTTTTTGACTTGAGCATGGAAAATTAGTTCTTGTAGTAGTAGGTGATTTTTCAGCCTGCCAACAACCCCAATAAATTTTTAGAATTTAAACTATTTATCATGTTCTAGAAGTATACTATGGGCTCTCTAAATCTAACCCTTAAGTTCAGTCAAAATCATATTAAAAAAAAGTTATTAATACTAATAATTTTTAAACATTAAGATCTCTTTTATTTAGCCTCTTGAATTTTAAAAACATCATTTTAACCCTTAAACTTTCAAAACTCCTTATTTTGTTTTCTAAACTTTAAAAATCACTACTTTGTCCTTGAACTTTCAGATCTCTTCACTTTTTTTTTTTTAACTTTCGATTTTTTGTTCAAATAGACAGAATTAAGCTTACTTAGGAGTGATAAAATTTTATTTTCGCCCTTACAGCTAATCTATGTACAAATCATGTATGCTTAATTTCATATATTTTGAATAGAAAATCAAAGATTCAAAGGATAAAGTGAAGAGCTTTGAAAGTCAAGGGACAAATTTAAAAGTTCAAGAGGCAAAGTCGTAATTTTTAAAATTTAATGAGCAAAGTGAAAGAGATCCTAAAATTTAAAGGTTATTGGTGTTAATAACCCTAAAAAATATATACAAAATAGATCAATAATGGAAAGACATGGACCGATCTGTATGTTATTTTTTTAAATCTTATCGTATAACTCTCCATAGAATATATGGTAAAGAAATTGTATTGGCACTACACTTTTTCTGAACATCGATCAATTCATATGTATGTATATATTTGCAGAAAACTTCAATTGTATATTAATTACAGAAATTAACATCACATTACATTTAAAAATAAATACATATTTTTTGGCAGCTAGGAGAGCCAAAATAGATAAATAAATAAATAAATAAATACAATTTGACCAATAGGCAATTGTGAGTATGGTGTACGGTGTAAGGTGTGGCCAGGTGAAAAGGAGGTTTAACGGGAAAAATAAAAATTAAAAAAACAAAAGGATGCATGGTATCCGTGATTGACTTTGGCGCAAGGTCGCCGGCCGACTGCTGAATAATCCAAAGCAAAGAGATGTGGGTGGGTTTCAACAAGGGCATTGCTCTTTTACCCTTTTCCTTCCGACCAATAGTTTCATTATAAAGGAAAGCCAGATTTATGATTTTTTTTTAAACAAAGCAAGATTTTGCTTTTATTTTTAGGTTATTATCATTATTGTTATTGAAATGCAACCTTCATTAATAATAAAATATTACAAACTTAGTCACATATGACCCATCTTAAGAGAACTTTAGAGTGTTTGAGAGGGTGATGAAAATAATTAGTTAGACTTCTTTTTACTATAGCATGTGAGAGCTTTACACCGTAGCGATTTTTTTTATTGTTACTGTAGCATGTAAGAGTTTTATTTTATTTATAACTGAAAAAGTGACATGAACTATTAACTGCCAAACACACTTCTTGATTTGACCAATGACTGGGTCCAACAAAAAGGATGAACATAGCACATGGACAAAATTAAGTATTGAGACCCAAAGGCAGCCATCTATGTGTTATATCGAACTAAGTAAAGTAAATAATTCCTTCACATGTCTGTCAAAGTGGGAATCTAAAAAAGAGAACCACATGTCATATCTTTAAAAAATTGTGTTTCAATTCCAGAGCAAGATTCTGTTTTCAAGTCTATAAATAGAGTTAGATTTTCTTTGTTTTTGGCAACGAAGAGAGAAAGCGAGTGGAAAAAAAAAATTGAAGAAAAGCAAGAAAGAAAGAAAAGAAAAAACACTCAAATTATTGTATTTCTATATTTCAGAAATTGTACTCGTAGAATTGAAAAGTTGAAGAACAACAGTATCTATATAATATTGTGAGTATGTCTAACTAAATTTATGTTTTTGGAAGTTATATTTATTTCATTGGTTAGAACCTTTATTTTCTCAAGCTATTAGTTGTTTGCTAACCGTGTTATTTTGAAGAAAGAAAGTAGTAACGCCAATTTTCTAACACCTTTATCTCTTCACGCTTTCTTGTTGCACTAAACAATAAGATTTGTATGGAAAGGTTTGTTATAAGATACCACAATAGTTGATGAATTAAACTAGTTGACCTTGATTTTTCCCTTAGTTGCGAACAACAACATGGTCTAGACTAAGGTTTGTCAAACCTCTAAACACGTTCCACTAATAATAAGTTGAAGAGACAAACAAGCTAAAACCGAAGTTGGAAAGGCCACCTTTGTTATTACAAATTGAAAACTAAATCATGATGGCATTGAACGCCTACAAAGCAAAAAGCTACTTTTATTAAGACACAAATAAGCAAGAAGATCCCACAAGCACCACAGTCACAAAGCCTGGAAACCCGCACTGCTACCATCCATTACCATCGCAGCCGCTATGCCAGCTCAAAGAGTCGCTACACCAGGATGGACAAAATCCATTGACCACCACAGTACTCGACAACCCCCTCACCCTCCACCACTTTCCCCGAAGCCAAAAACTCATCCCCAAATCTCGTCCCACCCCAATGCTGAGCTGATAAAGCAGCCCAGACTAGTGGTAATGACCGCGATGACCCCACACCTCCCCTAATGACGAAGGTCTCAATGGCCCCACCAAAGAACTCATTCCATCCCTTAGGCCCAAACCCCCTATCGACGTCCTTCTAGGTGCCTCTAAAACCCCGCTTAGTTAGCCACTGCAGGCCCTCCACCTTGCCCCACTAATATCTAATTTAAAAATTGGTCAAAGAACCAAAAACCACGCCACAAACTAACAGAATCCCCACATTCTCCACCTTTCCACCCTTGCCTCGACTCCACCATGAACATCGCTGATTTACTCCCATCTAGCACGTCGACCACCATCAAACTTCCCTTAGCCTTAAATCCCTCCTCCAACACATCAAGACAAAGACAAAACCACAATTGAACCGAGGCCCCTCCCCCTCCCTTAAGCCAAAGCACCAACAATCAACCCCAAGCCATTGTCGGGCTTTGACTTTAGGGAAGAAAAGGGGGTAGCATAGAGAAAACATCATATTGTTACTTTGTTGTTTTGATAGTATCCTGTAGTTTTTAAAAATATTATTTTGATACACTGAATCTATGTTTTGTGTCGTGAAACTTTTAACTTGCCCTTTTATTAAAGAACTCCAAGTTATTTTGTTAAGAAATTTAAAAGAAAACAAATACAAAGATTACCCAAAAAATGAATAAACACACGTATATGAGTTTTTTCTTTTATAAGTTTTGTTTAATTTTTTGTTTAGATCTTATCTCATAGTTTTACAACAGTATCTTGGGGTTTATTAAATAAGAGCAAAAATAAAAATTTCACATCAAAAAACACTAGCTTAGTACCAAAATAATATTTTTGAATACTGCAGAAGGGTATTGTTTTGATATTTTCTGAAAAATAGAATATTAATATTTTTTTTAATACACATGGTACCAAAATGAAATATCCCGTATTTTCCCTCCTTTGTGTATTGACTAAGATTTTTGAACAATGACACTCACAGGACCAATGAGGAAGCAAATTCTATATTTTCTTATGGAATGCTTATGATATAAAGTAAAGACTATTGCTTTAACCATTGGATTAATTTTATAACACGCGATGCATAATTATTTTCTTTTTTTTTTTTTTTTGAAAACCATGTATAACTGTTTTCAATCACATAACAAACCATTAAATAGTTAATTTAATGGCTAAAATAATAATCCTTACCATAAAATTTCTCTTATTCTTATATAAAATTTTTCTTTTGCTTGAAATAAAAGTAAGATAGTTGAAAGACATGTAAACCAATACCTAGCTTTGTTTACTGTTTAAATCTACCTACTTCATAACAATGTGTAAGTAAATAAAACCAAGACAAATAGGATATTTAGGAGCATTGGTTTTGAACTATTTTTGATCAAAAATATTGTTGTATGTTTAAGCTTTACACTATAGCTTATTTCTTCTTGATATTGTAACATGTGAGAGATTTGTAATATAAAAACTAAAAGTTTTAGTTGAAAATAATAATGCTAAATATGCTAATAATGAATTAAATAAAACCGAGATTTAAAGAATCAACTATAACGTGGGCCCTTATCCCATTCCTCCCTAGAATGGCAGGCTAGCAGGCTGGCTTAAGTGGGACTAGGAGTAAGGTCGGCCCTTTTCTCATTCCTCTTCAACGGATGACGGGCCGACTCAAATGGAGGGAAAAAATCCCCCTCCCCTAAAAAAAAAAAAAAAAGAAGCCATTTCTTCCTTTTTGCCTTGCCTAATCAATGAAATCCGGTTGCCCAATTCCCCCCTCGCCAACCCCTTCTTGGGAAACAGGGGTGGGAGTCCAACAAGTTCCGACCTGCCCCTTTTTCTTCTTCAGTAAAGCTGACCCCTTTTCTGTCAGTGCTGATACAGTGCGTAAAGAAAAATCCCGGTTTGGGGTTGTTGGGTGTTTTTTGGGGGGGGTGGGGGGGTGGGAAGGGGTGCCTTTTTTTTTTTAACGGCTTAACCTAAGCGCCTATCTGTCAGCCGTGGGGAACTACTGCTCAGTCGGGAGGAGGAGAAAGGCCCGAGCAATTATTGTGTTAAATGCAAACATAATCACAAAGCAAAACAAAAGACGCCAGGAATATAAACTAGTTCGGATCAAAATAATCTACGCATACTGACTCTAATGCATTAATTTTTTTGAACTTTGAATACACACTTTAAGTCCTCGCTCAACGTATCTTTAAACTATTCGACAAAGTAAGGACTCAAGATAAAATTTTTTGGATCCTTTCTTTAACCTTTTCAAAAAATTTTATTTGGTTAACGACTTCTTTTTTTTTTTTTTTTGTCAGTTTTTGACTAAAAAAAAAATTTTGGCATAAAAATAGTTTCTATTTTTTTTGGTTGAGATTCCTTATCTTGTTACAGTCATTTTTTTTATTTTTTTAAAAAAAACTAAAACAACTTACCTGTTTTAAAAAGCATGTTTTTTGATGAAAAAAAAAAATCAAAAAAAAAAATCATTTCCTCAATCTCAAATTTTGTTTGGCTTTTTTTCAAATTTTGCCCTCTTGTTTAACCCGTATTTATAGAGTTTCCGTCATGCAAAACATTTGCCCGCCCCACGTTTTCCACTCCAAGCCTGTTGCCTCCATCTTTCTCCTTCGTGTTTGGTGAGGTACAAAATGACAGTTACTTGGGTGGTAACTCCGGCTGATTTGGATGTCATGGGATGGCTAAGTCGAAGATGTTCACGTGAAGATCAGGGTTGGTGGGATGACGGAGGGAAAGCGCTTGTGAAATTGTGGGCTAAGAAAATGGGACAAATGATCGTCCTTGATCGTGGCCAGGGCATTGGTGCGGAAGGGCCATCTCAGTTGACCTTCGAGCAGGTAGGGACTTGGTCCGGTCTCGTGTTGTTTAACCCGCTTTACCTTCTCTGTCGGGATCTCTATTGTCATTTCTTTGCTAAGAAATCTCCTCTTCCAAGCTCCAAGGTCAAGCAAAAAGCTGATTAATATTTCATACAGGAGCTAAAGATGCCTTTGAGCTAACAGTATTATGTTGTTGTGGCTCATTCAATGCTTTTTAAAAAACTTAAATCAAGAGTTGATTTAAGCTTTTCGCTTAGGTGCTATTGACTTGGAATATTGACTTGGGCTATGGAGACATGAGGTACAACAAGCTTGTTGGAGAATATGGAACCATGTTCTCAATAGTGATATTTTGGCCTAAACTGGTTACTTGCATTGTCAGCCAACCAAAAAAAGATAAAAAAAAAATAAAGGTAAGGGCAAATGGTTTAAACTCTAAAATTCTAACAATGCAAAAACTTTTACGTGTTATAAGGTTTTTGAAACTCACTAGTTGTGGCCAGAGAATGCTCAAATATGAAACTCTTGACTTTAATTAGTAGAACAGTAAAAGAAGAATTCTTAAATAATTTTATCAGTAATTTTTTTGGAAAACATTTTTATCAGTAAAATTTTGATTTATACTGATACGATCAAAGCAAAATAGAAGCAAAAGTCTGTCAATATATAGTTTAAAACTACAAATGGTGGCAGCATACATCAATTCTCAATGACCGTATTTACTAGCACACGTGATAAGATCGACAAGATAAGGAATAAACAAATATATATATTTGTTTGCACATTGACTAGTTTTCTGATTACTTTTTTGTTATATATCCTATCAAAAGACAAAAAATACAGCCTACCAATCACCAACCCCACACATGAGTTGAAAAGTACAAGGATGTTACAAACAAAGAAACATACAAGAGAACTACCCCATATCTATTAATAAGAACAAACACTTGATATGTTAAAAAGTTAAGTTGGGCTAAACTCACCAAAAGAGAAGACAATAAATGAAGATGTTACTTTACCGAGAAGAAACCCCTTGGACGTCTTAAAGCGAGCGTAAGAGAGAGTTTATCAGTGAAGGGCTGCAACCAGATCTCAACGCCGTTTGTGAAAACTACTTCCTTTAAAATGCATTGTTTTGTCTTTGACAAATGAATATACACACATATTCCGGCAGAAGCATCAAAAGAATTTTGGTGTCATGAGCCGATTCGACATCAAGTGGAAGAAGATCAAGAATGTTCGAGATTGAGCAGATAAAAGATGGAGTCTCTCCAAGCATGCTTACAAACCAGTCTGCGAGACTGAAACGCCCGTCAGTTGAATCCATTCGTCATGTCAAAAGGCATGGAATTGTCACAATGCAGTCTGAGTCGATCTTGAACACTCCACAAACTTTCTCGTCAACTCCATGCTTTCGACTATAGTTGAACCCGAAGTCCCGACAAATCCAAGGGAGGCACAGCCGCAAACAGATTCCTCTATGTATAGCAGTACATGTGGTAGTGTTGATGGACGACGATGCTTCTTAATCTTACCACCTCCGTCGCTACTTTTCGGCAGAAGCCCAAAATTCATACCATGATTTGCATCCACAAGTCCTCTTGCTGTTTGCAAAACCAACTCATCTCTTTCTTTCAAAAAGTATGAGTTCAAACTGATGAGAATCCCCAGCCAAATCTCCCAAGTAACTTCCAGTCCAATTAGCCTCAGGAGGATCGGTCATCACAAAAATATGCATGGGACGAGTACTCTGTCCCAAAGATTCGATCTTCTGCTTTAACCGCAGGAAAGTAGTTTTCCAATGATTCTTAAATTGCCCATCTAATAATCCAAGCTGTGCACAGAGAAACGGAGCTCTTATGGTCTCATGAGCAAACCTTTTTCCTGCTTTAACAATTTCAAGGACAAATGGAAGAAACTCAATTTTGTCAATCGATTTCTGTATTCTTTGATCTCTTGGAGATTCACGGATATCAATGTATAACTCTGAACCTTTGTAAGGACTAGTGAAAAGGCTCCCAAATGCCAGCAATGCAGCTGACTCGGCTTCAGAATTAGGTCCGAGATTCTTATACACATCTCGCCTTCTCCTAACATATGAAATTTTCTTCTTCTTTTTGAGCTGTTCATCGGGCTGGAAAAAGTCCAATGTACCGTCTTCATTACCATTTTTGTATGTCCAAACCGTAGTTCTGCAGTCCTCATTTACAGTATATAAACACTTACACTACTGTCAAACCCAGATGGTAAAGATCCACATTGTTTTACGCTTTCAAGCAAGGAGGATTGCTTATTCAATTCATTGGCACAAATGCCCTCTAAGTTAAAATTGCACCATTGGGAAGCAAACACCCTAAAATCTATGGCCTTGATAAAGGACGAAGAAACTAATGACGAAATATCAACGATATCAGCCATGGAGACATACCTGAAGCAAGAGAGAAAAACAGTGGCAAAAACATAAACTATATAAGCGTCTGATAAACATGAAACTGCATAGAAGTCTAGCATTCACGAAATTCAATAATTAAGCTAAAAAATCATATGAAAATTCGTGCAGAAAAGGAAGAACTTAAGTTCTTGCTTTGCAATACTTTTATTTTCCACATTCTTCTTTTTAGAGTTAGGAGTGAACACAAAGTGGTTTAGATATGATCTCCGCCTTACATTTCACTTCTGAAGAAAACAGAAAACACAAAATAGAAGTGAAGAAACCAGCAAGTTTGTGAAGTTGTAGCCTCTGTTTACTTCTTGGTTGGAATAGTTTCTAACCAATAAACAATGTAAAGTTCTCAACAACAACAATAAAAAACAAAATATTACTGCAATATAAAACTTTTATATGCTATAGTTTTCAAACCAATATTTTCAGTTTCAGTTTTCAAAATTACTACAGGATAAAATTCTTATATGCTATAATCTACCTAATTATAAAGCTTGCAAATTGAGAATTTGCTATTGACTTGAAACCCAGAAAACAAAAACCCAAAAAGAATATACTTTTTTATGGTTTTGAAGAGAAAACCAAGAATTTGGAAGAAAAAATAGGCCATGTGTTTTTTTTTTTATGGAGAGACTTTTTAACTTTGGAATCCATCTCAATCTTTATGAGAAAAAATAAGAAAAAATAATTTTTTAGAATGGAGTAATTTTAAGATAAATGTGTATACCAAGTATTTTTAATTACTTTTTGTCTTTAAAAGTAATTTTTTTAATAGATAATACAATAATAAGAAATTTTTTAAGAAGATGTCTGTGAAAAATAGAACTGAGAGATGCTAATAGCCGCATCTTTCAATATTTCATGCAGGATAACTGTAAAGAAAAATTAAATAACAAAAATAATATATAGATGAGAAAAAAAATTTTAAAGTAATTAGATAAAATACTTATATCCACAAACTAGGAGAAGGGAGAAGGCTCAACACAGCTACTATTCTTTTTAATGTTCTATTAAACCATCACATCCACTATCTACTAAATATTCCTTTTTTTTTTTTTTTTTTTTGGATGAAACTAATAAGAAAAAAAGAAAAAGAAATTCGTTTTGGAGAAATCAAATTGTGTTCTTTCTTCTAAATAAGTATTTGCTTAGAAATCTTCTTTTCTTTCAAATATACAGTATATTCGACCCAAAATGTAATTAATTGACTCAAATTTTGAGAAAAATTTGTTATGCCTGTAACCAAACACCCAAATGCTCAAACCCCTAACCAAATGCCCTTTTCAAAAAAATTTCTTACTTAAAATTTTAGTGAACTGATTATATTTTATAAAAAAAGTAATTTTATCTTTTCGTGTCCCAAAAAAGGGCTCTGAGGTGTTAAAAAAATTTTCTAAAAGATCGAGATACCAGCATGAAATTTTCTGAAACAGAGGATACCAAACTTAAATTTCGATATGACATAGAGTACCAAAATAAAATTTTTCCTTAACCAAAAATAGAACCAATTTTCTATTCTTTGTAGACAGAACAAGTAAGTACTTGAAGTAGAAATTTTAAAACTCAGATGACTAAAACATGTATAAGCTTGTCAAACCAGGCTCGTGGAGCTCATATTGACCAATAAAAATAAATTGTCAAAAAAAGGGGGAAAGGCTTAATAACAGGACTAAACGTCTCAAAATAATCAATTCTTCAATTTGGTGACACCCTTTGCATATAAAGGAGCCTCTTTTATCTTTCCACTAGTCCATCTATCTTGTATTTAACCTTGAAAAAGCACTTGCTAGATCCAATTCATTTCAGGAGTATAAGGAACCAACTGCTAATTGTAGTTTTTATCTAGTGTCCGATATTCAGAATCCGTAGTAGCTTTTCATTCAGGAATAGACAAAGCCCATTGCACAATAGAAGACTCATCAATAATAGATGCACATATTGGTAGTGAAACAATAAAGATTTTGGGTTTAAAAGTATCGGTTTCGTATCAAGTTACCTTGATAAATTTGTCATTTTTGCGATGGCGAGTACGAATAGTGATAGAAGGCGGTAAAGGGTCAACAGAAGATAAAGGCTCAGTAGAAGGTGAAGGGCAGGAGAGTTGTGTCAATTCTAGTACAAGGTAACAGATTAGTTTTAGTAGCTGAATCTGATAGTATTAGACTATGAGACTCCTGAGGGTCTCAAGCTCTGATACCAAATTAGAAATCTAGAGAAAGATAATTTTGTAAGAAAGGGTCTAATTGAGCAATAAATCAATCTAAAAGGCTCTAATTGAGCAATAAATCAATCTGAATATGTATAATATACAATTAGAAGAGAGATCACTTCCTCTAACCTACCTCAGTATTAAATCTAACAGGTACCAATAATCAGTTGACCATAACAGAATTAGATTCTGATTATCTATTAAGTTGCATAGTTTCACTTTTGTTTGCCATTAGAAAAGCTCTTAATTGTGAGCACTATTTTTTTTTTTCTTTTTCTGTTATACCATATCGTGTATGCATAAAATCCAGTCTGAAAAAGTAACCCATATGGCATGACTAATAATAACCGATGCAAAGATACACGGTGCTACACTCTGTCTCTTTCCTTTACTGTGAAAATGGCACATAATAGTTTAACAGCTACATAAACAACAGTTTATAAATATGTTGAAAAATTTTACTCAACAGACACCCATCACTGAAAATCGAAATTGGTACATAAAAAATGTACAAATAATTATGCACTCGTACATATGGATGCTAAAAATCCCAGTAGCTTTATTAGTGAACCTAACATTATCATGTCGCATATTTTGTAATCTTTCAGAGTCTTGCATTGCGAAGCTGTTGCTTCAGCATCGGCCTTATGTACTCGTGGTAGCCATCGGGAACAACAGAGTCATTTAGAGGGTCTTTCCAGGCCTCCTCATAGAGCTTTGGGTACACATTACCATCATAGCGACCAAGAACCGAGCCAAGGTAGTGGTCGGTGTAGTTAAATGCATCGACAAGGGCAACGGCATTGGGACAGACCTAGAAAAAACCGGTGAACTCATTGTTAGCAGAATGATAAAAAAGTGAGAGAGAACATCCTTAAGGTTTTTGAGGAGCAGAAATGATTTAGAGGGAACCATTCGGCTCAAACCTGGGAATATAGTGATCGAAGCTGATTGTTTGCGAGTGAAGCTTGCTTGGGGGTGATGCAGCCAGTTGATGTGAAATCACCCAGATGTTTGTGGAGGAGATATAAAGCATACACGTAGCAGAGGTTCTGCAACTGTTCCTTCACTCCTTTCCCAGGAATGTCTTGTTGTAATTTCTCAATGAACCTAATCGACAAAGAAACCTCTTAGACAAGATAGGGGAAAAAATACAATAAAAAAAGAACATAGACTTGGAAGGTGAGCAATTGTCTTCATGAATGTTTTCACACTTTAGTTATGGAAGCTACTAAATTCTAAGAACACTCTTTATCCAGACTAAGTAAAGCCCACCTAACTGCCAATCACTTCATGATTTGGACCATGAAATGCTACTGCTTCAATTAAGCGGCAGACAGAAAATGGCAACTGATACTTTTTCAGCAAACTTATTCACTGACAATGATACCATGAACGATTTACTCTATTTTTCCCCCTTAATATCTAGAATTGGCAAATGATCAGCCTAGAGTACAACGGACCATTGTTGCAATTGGATTGGACTGGATGAATGAGAGAGAGAGAGAGAGAGGGAGGGAGAGAGAGATCAGATTAGGGAAGAGGCTTACTTGGAAACAACGATTAGCTGACAATGAGCAACTGCTGCTTCAACTAAATCAGCCGAGAGTTCCGCAAAGCCTGGTGCATGAGGGAACATAGCTGGTTAGTATATTGACAAAGTCTAAAGACTAAAGCTTATTCGGTTAGGGGACGACGGATCCCCCACCTTTTATATGAGGCATTCATGGATGAAAGAAATATGACCAACCAACAACGCTTTTTACTTTATTGAAAGCTATGAAATTATCATGGCCACAAAGTATATGCAAAATATAAAATAAGATATGAAAGCATAATCGTGGCGGCAGAGTGATTTTATGGGAGCTTGGGCCAACTCCTATCGTCTAATGCACATCATCCTTTGAGATACTCGATCAAAGAAATGAGAAAACAGAAAAAAAAATGCAGAAATTTCAAGCTTTGGGGGAAAGACAAGATGTACCCTCTTCTTGATTTGCAAACTTGCCAAGGTCTTCGGCACAGGCAACAGACATTCTGGTGGCCCTTGCTTCAAAAACCTCCAATACCACACTAGGATTTAACCAATCCTCAGCTGCAGAAAGAATAATAAAATTCATAAATTTATGTTCAAAGAGAAAATTCATCAATTTAAGAATGCATCGGTGAAACTAATATGTCTTAGAGGAATGATCTTTTATGAGTTATTGATTCTATAGCATATGGTTTCTGATTTCCATTAAATTCCAACTCTCAAGACACCAATAACCACACCGAAGAAAGTCATGCACAGATGTACATAATTAAAGCCCAGGCTGTCATTTTAAAAAACTATATAGCTAATCAACTATCCATGAAACAACTGACCTTTTTGCACTTTTGAACGACATTGCATTAGATGTTCGACTCGCCCCAAATACGCTGTGGTTCCAACTGGCTTTTTCCCAGACACCAGCTGAGAAACAGTCTTCACGAGGAACCTTGCAACCTAAAGAAATTTTTCACATCAGTGCATATAGTTTGAAGGAATATAGAGCTGGAACTGGTAAGCCAGGCCTGGAAGCAAAGCTCATTTTAAGTTACAACCAAATATCCATTGGTGCATAAAAATTCAGGATGTAAATTCAAAGCCAACAAGACATCAAAATAAAGAAAGAAACATTCCTCTAAAACTCCAGTAGCATGGTGGACATGCCTGGCATAGGAGGTATATGGTTAGGCGCTTAGCTCCACAGAGTATACCCAAAAAAACATAGAGAGAGAGATATTTTTAAATGTATAGTGAAAGCTGAGTGTTTACATTTTTGAAAGCCCATGCGAATAAACGAGGCCAACAAATAAAGGTGGAAACTTCATCTAATATGTATAGGGAATTTAACCACTTTTCTTTTACTTTTCTTTTGTACTTGGAGAGTGGAAGATTTGAACCTTTGACCTTAATATTAAAGGTGGGCATGGAGTTACATTAAGCTAAGCCTACAACCACATTTTGCGTATACTTGAAACACAATTACCAAATTTTGTACACACTAAAAGTAAAAACTACAAAGTCTTTCCTCGTGAGCCAACCAACAAACATTCAAATAGTGGTTCCATTTTAGATATATATTGATAATTTCAGAGACCTGTAGAAGTAGCACAACATTGTCTCCTTCATACGTGCAGGCAGGAATGTAAACTGCAAATAATTCAGGAAGCCCACTGCAAGATAGGTATCCATGGCCACCACATAATTTCCTGCATTCTTCAATGCCATCCTGTAATTAAAGTTGATATTTCGTCAACAAAATAAATAGACAAAAAAATATATCCAGATTTACATATAGCAACAGAAACTACAGTGACACACGGTAATTGTTTATAATATCAAGAACCTAAATACTGGTAAAAGAGTTTAGCAGGGCTAGACAAGCTGAACAGAGTCCTGGGATAAAACAAACAAGTGACAGCTTAAGCTCAGAAGAAGATTCCTTTAGATCATACAGCAAACCTAACAAACTTTCTAGTGAAATAATCTAATACATATAAAGAATTGTGAAGCTCAGCAACTATTACTTACGGCAGTTGCAGTGGTAGTCAAAGACTTCAATCCTGCAGTGCATGCATGAGCCTCGGGCAATGTTGAGAAATCTTTGGCTTGCAACCTTTGAGTCACATCCGTGTATAGCCATTTTAACCACTCACCAACAAATCTGAAAGCATAGGCGGAGGCCAGCAAAGGGAAGAGCCTACTTTGCTGAGTTTTGTAATCAATCACCTAAAGCAAAAGAGAGTTCCAAAATTCTGACATATTATGATCATTTTAAGGACATTAAGAAGAAATCATGTTTATAATGTCTACAATTTCCGAGAGAGAGAAAGACTTCATAATTCTTGCAATTCAAGGTTTAACAAAAAGTTACTTATTCAGCTTGTCTGTGATCATAATTAGTGGTCCAATTTACAAATTTTGAAGCATTGATCAGCCTACTTGCAATGGTCAAAAAATTACATCGACACAAAGTCTCCTTTAGGAAACCCTAATTAATCAAAAGATTCACAAAAGTCATTTAAAGCTTGACTATACTGGAAGTGGGCAACCAGAATAGCAATCAATCTGCTACCAGCAACTTTTACCTAGAAAATGCGAACTTAACATACGATGAATAGGATATATCACTATGTCCTTTACAGTAGATACACTACATCCTAACAACTTCAAGCAACAAAATACTTGAAAAGAATACCTGTGTCTCAACACCTCCATTCTGCGAACCAAATTGTCTACGAACAGCACTATACCTTGTAGCTATACAAACTGCCCGTGACAAAGCATATGAAGCATCAGATACAATTTTTTGACGAACATACACCATAGTGCCATAAACTAGCTGCCGTGGCACATTGGATTGCACATATTTCCCTTCTCTTGTAACCTGTGAAAGCCTGACACAATTTGAAAGGAAATTAGAAGGGGCGCCCTAGTTAAGTGCTTATGACAACTTGAAAGAGTTTGTCCTTCTATCAAATGGAAGTTTGGAAAACAAGCCATAGGATAAATAGATTCTACAAAAAGTTTAAAATATATTAAAGAATTAAAATATATTAAAGAATTAAATTTATACTTTATCCTAACTGTCTAATTATAGCAACTTCAAGGCTCACAGGCTCGTTAGTGTTCACACTTTTAAAAAAGCAAAAAAAGCAATTTCACGATGTTGGAAAACAGGTTTAGACAGTAAACCCTCAACATGAAGGACAAAAACAGGATGATGATTGGGGGAAAAAAAATGAAACATCAACCCAACTAAGGCTTTGGGAATATATACCTAGCCATGAAACTACTTGCTATTATAAAGAAATATTCTAGTATACATGGTCTATAAAGACATAGAGACAAAGGATATATGTGCCAAGAGTATAACCTCATCAACATTTGATCCCTTGGAATGCGCACATGGTCAAATATTAAGACCCCGTTGTCCATGGTGTTGTAAGCTCCACTGCCAAATTTATTTCCAATATCACCAACAGTTATGCCTGGAAGAGGCAAGTGATCATCCAGGCTCCGAAGTTGAACAATGAAACCTAAAAAGGGGAGTGTTTCAAAATCAGTCTCAAATAAAGCATTCATGAATAAAGAATATAAATAATCAACTAGGTAGTTACCATGTATTCCATAGTCCCGACCATCAGTAATAAGACGTGCATAGACAACAGCATGTGTGGAAACTTTACCCAATCCACCCGGCCACCACTACTCATAACAGTTAAGGAAGAACGTTAATAATCTAATCTAGAATGTTCCCTCATGAAAACATGAGAGCATGATGACCCCTCATTACAATGACACCAACAACATTTTTATGAAGTTCCCATTCCAAGGATTCAAAGTTGGCCTTTTCTGGATTACTTTCCCATGTATGCACAATTCAGGAAAAACCTCTCTGCCATGTGCCTCTTTATCTTGGTCAGTAGATAAGCGTTGACTTTCCCTTGTTAAAAAAAGTTGAAGAGATGAAATAGCTAAAGATGATCAGCACTCATTTTACTCACTTTGCTTGAAGTCAATGTAGGACTATGGATAACGAACTCGTCTGTCTGGGGATCAAATGTCGCGGTTGTTTCAAGCCCTTGAACATTAGAGCCGTGACCGAGTTCAGTTTGTGCATAACAACCAATTATTTGCATGTTATATGCAAGGGGCAACCATTTCTGCTGCTGCTCGTCAGTGCCTTGTCCTTTGATAGCTGGCACAAACATTTGCTGCGCAAAACCCATATGTCAATTTATGTAAAGACATGAATTATTGCTTTTGACTAAAATTCTTAGAACTAAAGAATCTTGTTCTTGGAATAAAATTCTGAAGAGAAACAACTTTAAAATGGAGCGGTTATCTGGTAAGTAGTGGAACCTACCCAGTGAAGATCTGTAAAAGCAACCTCGTCCACAAAAAACCTCAACTTTGATGCCTCTTCTTCTGTAAAATCAAAAAACTCCAGTTCAATTTCACAATTGAGGAATTTTAAAAAAACGAAAAAAAAAATAATTTTAGTCCAAGAATCCATGGTGAAGACAAACAACACACCATTGAGTCGAAGCTCAATGATCCGTTTCCATGCATGAGCCGCCTTTCTCAACGTGTTTTTGAACAACTCTTTCCTAGCTAGGATAGTTCTATTATCCTTTCGAAAGGCCTACACCAACACAACAATCCTTCGTAAAAAATTTTCAATTATCAAAAAGAATATTTTCCAGCTTCTGAAGCCTCGCATTCCTTCCTTCTACACGTTAGGCAAACAAATCCCCAAAATTCACAACATTTTCCCGCGAACCAAACAAACAAAAATAAAAGTTGAAAAACTTTACCGGATCGGAGGCGACGAGGCGAGCAATCCGATCCAAGATCTCAAAGGCCTGGCGAGAGCCCGCCCAGGCGACCTTCATCTCCTCCACATCAAACTGCGCCTTGCTCCGCTCGTGCGCCAGGTGATCTACGCCCTCCATCGCCATCGATCGGACGGTCAAAAAGAAGAGATTTTTCTCTTGTCTTGAGATTATAGAGAGAGAAAATGACAGAGATAAACAAAGAGAGAATTATGCCCAGTTCCTCTTCCTTATATAGCGCTGAACTGAGAGTTCTTCGTTATTTTGGATTTTGACAAGCGTTGTGTTTCCCGAGGACGTTTTCTGTTAGAACGGAGCTCTTTTTTTGTTATTTATTATTTTTATTTTTTCTTTTGTCAATATATATATATATATATATATCGTCACGTGTAAAATTTGACTAGCCAGCATTTTTTTTTTCCGCTCTGGTGTTTGTCATTATTATTATTATTTTTTCCTCGTCTAGGACTTGATTTGTTTTGGAATTTTGATAAGATTGACGACTATACGCACGTCACTTTGATTGTTCGTTTTATAGACTTTTCTTGGTGGGAGATCTTTGGTTTTCATTTGCTCTTTAAAATTTTCACCCTACTTTTGTTTTATGTAGACAAACTTTTGAAAAATTTTTTTGTTCATAAGATATATATCCGTATATACCTTCTATTTTTAAATTAATTCAAAAACTATATTTTTAGTTTTTTATTTTTTTGATTATATACCTTTAGATTAGATTAAGACTGTTTGCTAAAACTGTCAAACCCCTTAAATTAGTTGCCCCATCCCTGCCTCATCCAGTAAAACAGGTCCATGTCATCACCCACCCATTTTGAACGGATTGTCTACCTGCCCGTCTTCTTAAATGGGTGGGGCCAGTTTTGAATTTTTTGACAGTGGGTACAACTTGCCCAATATTTTTCTTTTTATAATTATTTGACTTTTTTAAGTGTGATTATTATGATTCATTGTTATTATTACATACAATTATAGAACTGGAAAGTTGGTAGCAAATGTTATGGCACCTCTTCCTTATTATGAAGCTTGTTAAGAAAAATGTTATATGAGTTTAAATTTATTTCTTTCGAACCTTGACTATTTTGGAGATGTATTTTCTTTTAAGGATAGTTTTTCATGCTATGAACTTTTTCTTTCTTTTTTCCTTTTTTTTCCCACCTATGTTGTCATTTTAGACTAATATAGTGTTTAACACTTATTATTATATTCTTATTTCATCACGACTTTCATTTTAATTTCTTCTTTCTTTTTTGTCCCTGCAAGACCAACATTGTAGTGGCCTGAGTCTTTCAAGTTGTTTCTTAATACTTTACTTACTTACGTACTTAGTTGTGAACATAAGGAAAAACTATATATATACGTATATAACTTTTTTTTATTTTTCATATATAATTATTTCAACATTGTTTTTCAAAAGAGTTTAGAATTCATACTAACTTACATTACATCACACCTCATACTTAATATTCCTTTAAACTACATATTTCAAATTTACTGCATATATATATATAGTAAAAACTTTCCTATGGCGGTATCCATACCCTTACCCACACATTTGTCCATGTATCATTGACAACTCAACAATGATTCTATTCTAGCCTTTTAGTTGAATTTCCTATAATATGAAATAACTAAGCGAGCTATTGTTCTGTAAGTCCAAACATAGCCTACAGATATATCCTACTTGTATGCATGATTTATTTATGTTTGTTTATGAACATTGATTATTCTTTCCATATCCTTAACTTAACTAGGGCCCGAGTGTTCATATCATATGCGTACATAGGTCATCATACACCAAAACGGTAACATAACTTGTGACTCAACTTGAGTCGAGAGCTGATACGACACTTTCTTTACTTGTCGGTGAATCATTCAACCATTCTTTTAATTTAGGTTGCCATACCATATATGATGTTTTGATTTAGGCTGGCATACCATACACAATGTTTTATTGACTTAAAAGAAGTGCATAACAAATGCATCTTTCTAAATGATTTAAATATTTCTCTTTTTTTTTTTTCAAAATGCTTTATTCCATACTATAGGTAGGGTTTGAACTTATTTGGGATTGACATAGCGTTAACCAGTTCTTATTCCTTTGCTATCCATCTAAGTGTCCTATGTAGACAATTTATTGTCATTAGCTAACTTATTATTATTGAACTACATGTTGATAACAAGATGTGAACGTTAATTACTGAATCGGGTTATAACTGAGTTTAAGAACCCGAGCACTATGTAACTTATTCCTCTTGTTTTCACGATGCCTTACCTTTACTAACAGAATATGAGAAAACTCCCGCTAAGGGAGATTTTTTTATTTCGGATGTTTTAGGATCCATTCGGACTCTTTTGCAAAAATGACGTGTTTACCATCGATGTGCCTTATTAAACTTTTTAGCCCCGTTTTTGCTAACTCTTCACATAATCTTACTTATTAATAGCAAGGTAAGAAATCGAGGTGAAAATTACTTTTCGTGGTAAAAAACCATTTTAACAAAACTTTACAATTTTAATTTAAATTGTGAAAATTTTGACAATTTTGCACCCAAATGCAAAAACGATTATTTAATGCCATTGCCCTCAACTTTTCGCAAGAATTAAAATTATCCAAAGTTTCTAATTCAAATTCCTTTAAGTTAAAAAAAAAAATTGTTTATAACATTTGTTAAAATTTTTGTGATAAAAACTCATAAAATTTATATCTCATAAATTGTGCGAAATTTTGACAAGCCGTTTATAATGTCTAATAGTTTTATTAAGATCTACAACTTTTGTGTTTTAAATTTTTTGAAATTCCAACTACACAGTAGAGTTTTCTGCCATTTTTTTCAATTCTACCAAATTTGTTCAAATCTTTTCAATTTAGTCCTTTTAAATTTTTACAAAACCTTGTTCATAGAAATTGTACATCTCACTGTTTTAAATAGGTTTTCAAATCTTATTTAGAAAATAAAGCTTATTAAAATATGTCAAAATTTCATTTTTTGAAGATCATCTAAACTTTGCAATTTGCATAATTTTTGTTTCAAACTTGATTTCAAGCATATAAACCCTAGTTCCTTGCCTTCTATCATCGTAAACATACACAAAATACACCACATAAACATGTCATAAAATCCCTTAAACATGCCGTAGTCCAATTTTACACAACTACATGCCAAACTTGATAAAAAAAAAAAATCAAAAGAACAATGAACTTGAAAATAGAAATTAAAGCTTTTACCAAGAAGTTTATAAGCTTGTAAACCTCCACAAAGCTTAATTTTTGTTAATCTTCCTAGACATAAAACATGGCAATAAAACCCTCATCAAGATTCTCTCCAAAACCCAAAGTAAACCCTAGTAACATATAGAGAAAGTCTAGGATTTACCTTATAAAAGCCATTCCTTGAACTTGGCTCTTGGTTTTGATTGTTATTCTTAATTTGGAGATGGATTTTTGGGTGTTTTTGAGCAAAGAAAATTGGAAGGTGGAGCTTCTACGGCTGCCAAACCAAGTGGAGGACTAAAGTAATTTTTTTGGTTCCAAATTTTGCATGGATAAGGTCATGTTCTAATGCAATTTATTACTACTTGATGACTCATCCTATGTAGTCATCACTTTTGAACTTTTGTGGTAAAATTTTAACTTACTTATATGGTAGAAAACTGGTGTAACAATGGAGAAAAAGTGGCTCATTTTCTACTCTTTAGGTATCCCTTGGGTGGATCCCATCGACTTTCTACACGGTATAATTTTACACTATACTATATTTTCTTATACTGTTAGTGTAAAACTAAAGAAATATGCACTTAAATAGTTTAGAATATACTGACTTATTTTTTAACCTACTAATCCTAACATATAACCCCATATATCTTTGTTTTTTATTAAACAGTATACTTACACTGTGCCGTATATTTTTGTGTGTGTCATTTTATACTATATTCCATCAACTGATAGGTTATAGACACAAAATCTTTACTAGTATAACTTACTGGTAACTAATCCTTTTTACACTGTTTCAGATTATGGCATGTTTTCTATTTAATGAACACTTTTATCATTTATTAATTTATATCACAAAATTTATTATTAAATTGTCATATAAATTTCATTTTGAGAGTAAATTTTTTAGTATTTAAAGTTACAAAAATTTGTATATTAATGATATCCTAAATTGCATAAAATTCACAGACAACATAAATATTAACATTATCTATATACAATTTACGTTTTATCATAATTCTATAAAAATATGATCTATCAAGGAAAACTTTCATAATTTACATTTTATCTATCAAGGAAAATTTATTAATTAAATCAAAATAAATTTTGGATTTAAATTAATAAATTTTCTAGAGCATTACAAACATTGTGAAAGTTTGATCCATAGAATAAATTCTAAAATTGTTACAAAATTAATAGGAAAAAAAAAGAAAAAAAAGATTAAACCATTCTTACTCTTACCCGCCTTAAACCCCACCCAACCCGCTGCACTATTGGGTGGTTATGGGTTGAAATTTTGGAAAATTTCTTCTTTCTCAAACCACCTGTCACTCGCTGAACCCGCCCATGAACAGTCATAGATTTGTGTAAAATGACCTAATTATCTTTAAGTAAAAGAGAAAAAAACTAAAACTTTCAAAAGTAAAAAGAAAAAAATAAAAACATACAAAACACTTATTTTTGAAGGTATTTTATGCATTTTTAATGCAAAAACCTAATGAAATTTTTTAAGTTTTTAAAGTTATATTATTTTTAATTTGAAGGCATTTTTGGCAATTTTTTAGGTCAAAATTGAATATTGATTAGGAAAATGTATAAATTTGAAGGTATTCTATGCATTTTTAATACAAAAACCTTAATAAAATTTTTTAAGTTTTCAAAGTTATATTAGTTTTTAATTTGAAGGTATTTTGGGCAATTTTTTAAGTCAAAATTGAAAATTGATTGGGAAAATGTATAAATTTGTATATTGAATATAATTTGAAGATATAATTTCAATGAAATTAAAAGCCAAAGGTATATTGTTTGAATAAACTTAAAATACAAGGAACAAAAAGGTAGATAACCCTTTATTTATAGGATGTTTGAGAGCATTACTTAAAACCAATGATTAGAACCAATCTTAATTAAAAATATTATAGCATGTGAGAACTTTACAGTGCAATATACTTTTTATTGGCATTGTAGCATATGAGAGCTTTGCACACTTTTTTCTTAGCACAGTGTTATGTGATAGTTTTATACTATAGCAAACCAAAATTTTTGTTCTAACTCACATTGCCAAACGTCATTTTAGGAATCAAACTAGTCAGGTACTTGTAATATTTTTTGTGTATAGATATAATAACATTTATATGTTCATATAACACTCAATTTGTTTTATTGTAAAATTTAATGAATGTAGTTCAATATTTGTAACATTAAGGGTTATATGTGAAGAATAAACCCTAAACTGAAGAAGAAAACTAAACAAGAATGGAAGAAGAAACAAGAATTTATAGGTGGTTCAGATCAAATTGATCTTACGTCTAAGTCAAGGCTTTTCAATCCTAGTTGAGTCTACTATAATTTTAGAGATTAATTATACACTCAAAGATTCTCTCAATAACACAAGATCTTAATACAAGGAATTTTTCTAAGAACCAAACACCCTTAAACTCCCAATCACCTAGTACAGGTTTTCTCAGAGCACTCTCTCTTTCAAACAGACTAGATCTCTCTCATTTTCTCTTATTAACTGACTTAACCTCATATATTTACAGTGATAACAAGACACTAATCTAGTGTACTATGTCTCCCATCAACTATCTAGAACCAACAAAACAAGGACACACTACAAAAATTATAGCAAGTGCAAGCTGCAGTCTTGAACACATCAGCACTGAATAAATTGCCCTTTAACTGTCTTAACTAAAACAATTAGAGACAGCCTTTATATTACACTTAAACAAATTAAGTATTACATAAATGTGTATATGATATTACATAGTACCGTATTGGTCGGAGTGTGGATATTAAGACTATGCCTATTTATTTATTATTTTTTTATCAAAATTATTTGAACCCGATAAATAAAGTTAGGTGAAAATTACGATTGGTTATGACTATTTTAACTAATTAGAAAATGTTGTATAATACTTTTCATTGTTGGTGGGCTTCAAAAAATAGTCATGTAAAGTTATGGGTTGGAAATATTTTTTTTGGCACATTACTTGTATATTTATCTATGTACCATGGCTGTTTCGTTTTCTGATGGTCTATTGATGAGAAATCAAATTTAATAATAATTAGCCCATGAGAAATTTGTTGTTATTTATTGTTTCAATTTCAGAGAGGTGGACCTCACAATTTGAATTCACATCTCAAGCCAACACTATAAGCTGTGTGAACAACCAACGGACCAAAACACTTCATAATTGAGTAGTCGTATTTGATGACTAACATTTTTTTTTTTTTTTTGAGGGGTGATCAGATTCTAGCTACCACATGCATATAATGCATGACATGATAATAAACAAACTTAATTATTGAAATGTCCTTCTCCTAAAAAGATAGTAGAGCTCCCCACTATGGAAAGAATTTTGATGATTGCTATTGTGTACTTTCTATGGTAGAATCCACCACTAACTTGATTATTTATCATCTGCTACTATTTAGATTAACTTTTTCTTCTTATCATGATTTTTTTTTTTTTTTTGGTAGAAATGCTTTTACTATGCGCACGATTACTCTTTGGTACAATGCGGATGGATGGTTTAAGAGAGCATTTTGAACTATTTTTTATGGCTTGAGTTCCTTTGTAGTTTAAATTTTTTAATATTATAACAAAATAATTAAAATCATAAAAATTATGCAGACAGTAATTGTCAAACAGACTGTTAGAGTATCACTGTTGAATACTGTAGAGTCCAACAAAGTTTTCTCACCAACTGTAGAGCCCACCACGGATAGGATAGGCCCCACAAAAACAGGCTAAACAAGCTTTTCTTAAATTTAATCATTTATAAAAACAACTTCGTTCTGAATAATTAAAAGGGATCTAAAAAAATAACTGTGTTGAACAACGTGGTTGGAATTAATAAACTGAAACAAATTATTATAGTTTATAAAAGTTTTACATTATAATACTAAGAGTTTTATATTATATCAGTTAAAAGTAAAAGCTTTTATGGCGTTGTCAAACAAAACAAGCGACGTTACGCTTAAAGTGTGAGTGTAGCGTGCAAAGCCTTCGTGAAGAGTGCATGGATTGGTAGAACACACAAAGTGGTATCATAGATTGTGAGGCTCGCTAAGAAAAGAGCGCATCAAATCAAATATAGTGATTTTGAATTCAATTTAATGGCTGAGACTGAACAATTTTGAATCAATGGTCAATATTAAAATTGAACCCAAAAATTTCCACCATTCTTGAGCAAAAAAAGTGAAAAATGAGAGAAAAAAAATATATTTTTCTGTCTTTAAACTTTAGAATCTTTTTTCCCTTTAAAAAAAAAAAAAACTTTAGAATCTCTTTTTGAGTTATGGAACAATTAGTTCTTGAAGCAGTAGGTGATTTTTCAGCCCGCCAACAACCCCAATTAAGTTTTAGAATTTAAACTATGTCATATTCTAATCATTACATCCAGTCAAAATCATATTCAAAAAGTAATTAACTCCAATAATTCTTAAACTTTCAAATCTTTTTTATTTTATCTCTTGACTCTTAAAAATCATCATTTTAACTTTTAAATTTTCAAAGCTCCTCATTTCGTTCTCTAAATTTTAAAAATCATCATTTTATCCTCTAAACTTTCAAATCTCCTCACTTTATTCTTTGTAACTTCTAATTTTTTTTTATTTAAATAGACGAAATTAAGCTCATTTGAGAGTGATAAGTTTTATTTTTGCCTTTATTGATGACCCATATGAAAATCATGTAGGCCTAATTTCATCTATTTTGAACAAAAAATCAAAGATTCAAGGGACAAAGTGATGAATTTTGAAAGTTCAAGTGACAAAATGGTGATTTGTAAAATTTAAGGAGCAAAATGAGGAGTTTTTAAAGTTCAAGTGGTAAAGTGGTAATTTTTAAAATTCAAAAAGCAAAGTGAAAGATACTCTAAAATTTAAGAGCCATTGGTGCTAATAATCCTAAAAAAAATGTATGCAAAATATATCAACAACAAAGAGACAAAACTATCTGTATTTTATATTTTAAAATCCTATCATATAACTCTCCATATAATATATGGTAAAGAAATTGTCTAAGCACTGGGCTTTTTCTAAACATCGATCAATTCATATGTATGCATATATATATATATATTCGCAGAAAACTTCAATTGTATGTTAATTGCAGAAATTAACATCACATTACATTAAAAAAGATAAATACAATTGTTTTTGGGTAGTTAGGCGAGCCAAAATAAATACAATTTGACCAATACGTCGTTGTGAGTATGGTGTACGGCGTAGCCAGGTGAAAAGGAAGTTCAACGGGAAAAACAAACTTTAAAAAAAAAAGTGAATATGAAAGGAGACACGCCATCCGTGATTGACTTTATCTCAGGGTCGCCTTCCGACTGCTAAATGCTCCAAAGCAAAGAGACGTGGGTTTGAACGAATGACATTGCTCTTTTGCCCTTTTCCTTCCGACCAATAGTTTCGTTATAAAGGAAAGCTAGATTTATGAATTTTTTTTTTTTAAACAAAGCAAGATTTTGCTTTTATTTTTAGGTTATTATCATTATTATTGTTGAAATGTAAACTTCATTAATAATAAAATATTACAAATTTAGTCATATATAACCCCTATCTTAAGAGAACTTGATCTCACCAATGACTGAATCCACCAATAAAACGAACATAGCACAGGGACAAAATTAAGTGTTGACAACTAAATCACGACGGCATTGAATGCCTACAAAACAAAAAAGCTACTTTTATTAAGACACAAATAAGCAAGAAGATCCCACAAGCACCACAATCACCAAGCCAGGAAACACGCACTGCCACCATCCATTACCTCCGCAACCGCTATGCTTGCTCAAAGAGTTGCTACACCAGGACGAACAAAATCCATTGACCACCACGGTACTCGACAACCCCCTCACTCTCCACCACTTTCCCCGACGCCAAAAACCCATCCCCAAATCTTGTCCCACCCCAATGCTGAGCTGACAAAGCAGCCCAGACTAGTGGCGATGACCACAACAACCCCACACCTTCCCCGATGACGAAGGTCTCAATGGCCCCACCAAAGAGCTCGTTCCATCGCTTATAACGTTCGTCGTTTTCTTCTAAGGACATTTATGTTAATTTAACATTGAAATGTGATATTCAGTGCTATTATTATTTATGATAAGTAAATTAATGTTTTATTTAGTAATATCGCATGTGACGGCCTCGTGGGATCGATGTGCTTAGGATGTTTATGTCAAAAGTGATGACAAGTTTAAAAGTATTTATTGTTATTTTAGAGTTTTAACTTGCTCTAAATTCATAATCTTTATAATGCTCTAGTTATGTATGCCTACAGTTATATTCTTGATGATGAATTTTATTGTATATTTTCTTATTTTTATAGCTTTTATGATGCCACGATAATTACATGTGTAGCATTTTTTTTATTATGGCGTTAAGAAGTTAGATAATATAAATTGTCCAAGAGCATAATGTGAAAATTAATATTTTCAGTGTTATAGAGTAAATATTATTGTTGTATATAAATAATTATGTATTATAATTAAATTAAATTTATATTATATTATTATATATATAGATATAATCATATCATATTATATTATATTATAACCATTTATATATTATTAAGATATTATATTATATATTTATATTATATGTTAATAAACCTTACGTATAGAAAACGTAAGGAATGGAATTAGGTAAACAAAAAAAAAAAAAGGAGACGCGGCAAAGTTGCGGTGCAAAAAGAAAAGAAAAAAAAAGGGGGAAATTGAATTAAACTAGGACTAAGGTTTTCTACACTTATCTAATCTCTTCTCTCTCATAAACCTATAAATATACCTCTAAGCCACCAAGCCTTCATTCTCTTAATTTTTAGCTAAAGAAAATTCTCTCTCTCTCTAAAATTTTCTTAGACACTCTCTCTTTCTTTTCCACGTTTTCTTCCTTTCCCTCTCTTATTTTTCTGCAAACAATTGAATGAAATATTAGGTTTTCACTTAGATAAATTCAAGAGAATTGAGAAGAATCGTTTTGGATTTAAGAAACTCATTCTAGACTATTGCTAAAATTATGTTTCCTCTATAATCCGACCCCTATAACTTTGTCTACAAATTTTCGTTTACTCTGAAATTTTAGTATGATGTTCATATATGTGTTATGTGATATTCCTCAAAATTTTAGGTTATTTGGAATTTTCTATACTGAGATATTAAATTTTCATTCTCTATCACTCATGACCAAACTGTTGCGGATCAGTATTTTGTACAAAAATATAGTCCATGTTTAAAGGGAAAATGACCTTTGATTTGAACGACATTTTACCGAGATATTCATGCATATGTTAAGTTATGATTTAAAAAATTTCGTGGTTACTAGATGAAAATTTTATGAGTTCTTGAATTTTCTTTAAGATAGGTTTTTATGAATGTCTATACAGTGAATTCGAGACTTCTTGTTTATGTGACCTATTTGTATGGCTAAAAAAATTTATTTGCTAATGAGACTTTTTGTGGTACTCTATATATATATATTATTAGATTGTCATAAAAATTTTAGGACTAAAGTAAAGTAATTTTATTTTATTTATTGAAATTTTGTAATCGTGTGTTGTTCACTGCTTTAGGTAATTCGAGTTTGTTTGGTCTCTGAATTCTAATGTATGTTTTGAATTGTTGAAAATTTATTTGAAGCTAATTTTATGATATGTTATAGTTTTGGTGTATTATGTTAGTATTAGAATTATTATTATCATCATAAAGTTTCTTTTATTATATGTATTTTATATCAATCGGTGATTGGAAAGAGTTGATGATTTACTTATTTTGATTAACTTTTTGTTAAACCTTAGATTGGAGTTATCATAGATTTTCATATTTTTGTTATGTAGATCTTTACAGGTATATTTTATTATCAATTAGTATCATGTTAATTATGTGTTCATAATTTTAATTGAGGTTTTATTGGCTTATGAATTGGTATTGAGTTTTTTTAATGCCTTATGCCTACTTTTCATACAAACACCTGATAGCCGTTGTGTTTTAGTAATTTTTGATTATGTATTGCTCTGTTTATGTTTGTCTTATATTTTTCTCAAATACTAGACCTCTTAAGCTTTCTTCTGGCTTTTAAATTGCTTGAATCGATGTTTTCTTTAAATAGTTATGAATTTTTCAATGTTGACCCTAAAAGCTATGTAGTTTTACACAGACCCAAAAGTTAGATGGGACTTCGAGAACTTTTTCTTCATGCAAATTATTGTCAATATATATATATATATATATATATAATGTATCAAATTCTTTGTTTTTGAGTCTAGTTTCTAATGCCACTAGTTTTGACTGATTTGGAGTTAAGATGAAATTATTTTGAATGTTTAAGTGAATAAAGGTCATTCTGCCTACTTTTGAGAATTTTGCCCTAGGTTCATAAATTGTGATTTTGTGCTTCTTGATATTATTATGTGATAAGGTAATGTTTAATGATAGTATGAGATGTTTATATATTGCTAATAGTATTGCTAGTGACTTATGGTTAAAATGAATGTTTGACATGAACACTCTAAAAGGTGAGCACACCGTGAACTGAAGCAACGTCACCTAAGTTAATATTTAGTAAGCAAACAAGACAAGTAAATACATTCTCACCTATAACATAAAAAAATTTATGAAAATGCCAAGCAATGTTTTATAAGTAAAGTTTTGTGATCTAATGTTGTTGTTTTAAGACCTTTTACGATGAATTTTCCTAAGGTTGTTTTTATATTCATGTTTTTTATGGTTTATGACAATTTTTCAAAGAAGCTTATATATATATATATATATATATATATATGTATGTAGGTATGTATCACTTAATTAAGCATTGCACACCCTATGTTTATGTTTATAATGCCCCAAAGTTTAGACTTGTCATGTTTGATTTGGGACTAGCTACCCACTCCTCTTATGACGGCGCACCTATGATGTTTATATTTATGGCGTAATGCTTAGGCCCCCAAAGATAAAATGAATAATGTTTTAACATAAAAGTTTAAATGAAAAGATATGTTTTATATAAGCTTGTGCCTCGTGCACGACTATGATTACGAGAACGATATTATGTAATGATTTTTATGAAATGTTTTATGTTATGAGATAAGAAAATATACTTACTAAACTTAGACTTACCTAGTTTTATATCATGTCACAGACAAAGGTAAAAGGCATATAGAATAGGTGGAGGATGGAGATAGGTATGTGTGCTAGGAGTGTTGGATTAGAAACGGAATATGCCATAAAAAATTTAATTACTTTAACAATAATTTTATTATTAATATTATTCTCTGCACTGATGATTTAAGATTTTATTTATATTCCTATTGATTTTTGAATATTTTGAGACTTTTTAATAGTTTTTTAATTGTGATTCTGGAGGATTATGTCATGTTTCTTCATTTTGGTATGGTTAAACTATTTGGACATATAAGTATTTTTCTTGAGAGATTTAAACATTGTTTAAAGTTTAATGTGTCTATAATTTAGTAAATTATTGTATTTGTGAACTAACCGTTTCTATGGGTAATCAATTAGCCAAATACTATCAGTGTTCCGTTAGGCTAATTGAGGTGAGGGAAGCAATCTGGTAAGTAATTTAAAAAAAAATATATGCTTGTTTTCTTAGGATATCTATTTAAGTGTAAGTATTTTATTTCAAAAAAAAATAATAATAACGGTAAAAGTAACGATTATTGTGACATCTGTAAAAGGGTATTACATCCCTTGGGCCCAAACCCTTGCTGGCGTCTTTCTAGGAGCCTTTGAAACCCTGCCTAGTCAACTACCGTTGGCCCTCCACCTTCCTCCATTAAGATCCAATTTAAAAACTGGTCAAAGAACCAAAAACCATGCCACAAGTGAACGAAATCCCCATTATCTCCACCTTTCTACCCTTGCCCCAACTCCACCATGAACTTCGTTGATTTGCTTCCATCCCACCAGTCGAGCACCATCGAACTTCCCTTAACCTTAAATCCCTCCTCCAACACATCAAAACAAAGACAAAACCACAATTGAACTAGGGCCCCTCCCCCTCCCCTAAGCCAAAGCACCAACAATCAACCCCAAGCCATCGTCGAGCTTCGACTTTAGGGGAGCGAAGGGAGCAGCATAGAGAAGACATCACATTATTACCTTGTTATTTTGATAGTATCTTGTAGTTTTTTAAAAATTTCATTTTGATACACTGAATCTGTGTTTTGTGACGTAAAATTTCTAACTTGCCCTCTCATTAAAGAACTCCAAATTATTTTGTTAAGAAATTTAAAAGAAAATAAACACAAAGATTACCCAAAAAATGAATAAACCTACATATATGAGTTTCTTTGATAAGTTTTTTGTTTAATTTTTTGTTTAGATTTTTTATCATAGTTTTACAACATTAACTTGGGGTTTATTAAATAGTGGTAAAGATACAAATTTCACATAAAAAACCACTAGCTTAGTACCAAAATAATATTTTTGAATACTACAGGGTATTGTTTTGATATTTTCTAAACAACAGAATATCAATATGTTTTTTAATACACATGGTACGAAAATGATAATATCCCTTTATTTTTCCCTCCTTCATGTATTTTGAAAAATGACACCGCTAGACTAACGAGGAAGCAAATTCTCCATTTTCTTATGGAATGCTTATGGTATAAAGTAAACACTATTGTTTTAACCATTGGATTAATTTTGTAGCACGCGATGCATAACTATTTTCTTTTTATTTTTTTTGAAAACTATGCATAACTATTTTCAATCACATATCAAACCATTAAAAAGTAAATTTAGCAGCTAAAACAATAATTCCTACCATAAAAATTCTCTTTTCGTTATACAAGATTTTTCTTTTGCTTGAAATTAAAGTAAGATAAATGAAAGACATGTAAACCAATACCTAGCTTCATTTACGGTTAAAATCTACCTACTTCATAATAACGTGTAAGTAAATAAAACCAAGACAAATAGGATATTTGGGAGCCCTGGTTTTGAACTAATTTTGATTAAAAATATTGTTGCATGTGAGACCTTTACATGGTAGCTTATTTCTTCTTTACATTGTAACATATAAGAGATGTTTATATTATAATAATTAAAAGTTTTGGTTGAAATTAAATAAAACCGAGATTTAATGAATCAACTATAAGGTTGGCCCTTATCCCATTCCTCGATGGAATGGCAGGCTAGCTTAAGTGGAACTAGGATTAAGGTCGGCCCTTATCTCATTCCTCTTCAAGGAATGACAGGACGACTCAGAAGGAGATGGAGGAAACCCCCTTCCCTAGAAAAAAACAAAGGCATTTTCTTCTTTTTTGCTTTGCCTAATTAATGAAATCCGGTTGCCCAATTCCTCCCTTGCCAACCCCTTTTTGGGAAACAGGGGTGGGAGTCCAACAAGTTCCGACCTGCCCCTTCTTCTTTAGTAAAGCCAACCTTTTTTCTGTCAGTACTAATGCAGTGCGCACATAGATAAGGAAAGAAAAATCCCGGTTTAGGGTTTTGGTTGTTTTTTTTGTTTTCTTTTTTTTGAGGGGGGGGGGCGCCGCGGCGCGGGGGGGAGTGGTGCGGCCGCTCGTGGGCTGGTGTGTGGTGCTGCTGCCTTTTTTTTACAGCCTAACCTAAATTCCTATCTGTCAGCCGTGGAGAACTATTGCTCAGTCGGGGGAAGGAGAAAGGCCCAAGCAATAATTATGTTAAACGCAAACATAATCACAAAGCAAAACAAAAGACACCAGGAATATAAACTAGTTCGGATCAAAATAATCTACGCATACTGACTCTAATGCACTAATTTTTTTTAACTTTGAATACAAACCCAAGTCCTCGCTCAACATGTCTTTAAACAATCCGACAGAGTAAGGACTCAAGATACAATTTTTTGGATCCTTTCTTTAACCTCTTGAACCCCTATTTAGAGAGTTTCCGTCATACAAAACTTTTGCCTGCCCCACTTCCACTCCAAGCCTGTGCCTCCACCTTTCTCCCACGTTTGGTGAGGTGCAAAATGGCAGTTGCTTGGGTGGTAACTCCGGATGATTTGGATGTCATGGGATGGCTAAGCCGAAGATGTTCACGTGAAGATCATGGGTGGTGGGATGATGAAGGGAAAGCGCTTATGAAATTGTGGGCTGAGAAAATGGGACAAATGATCGTCCTTGATCGTGGCCAGGGCATTGGTGCTGAAGGGCCATCTCAGTTGTCCTTTGCGCAGGCAGGGACTTGGTCCGGTCTCGTGCTGTTTCATCCGCTTTACCTTCCCTGTGGGGATCTCTATTGTCATTACTTTGCTAAGAAATCTCCACTTCCAAGCTCCAAGGTCGAGCAAAAAGCTGATTAACATTTCATACAGGAGCTAAAGATGCATTTGAGCTAACGGTACTATGTTGTTGTGGTTCATTCAATGCTTTTTAAAAAAACTTAGAAGAGTTAATTTAAGCTTTTGGCTGAGGTGCTATTGACTTGGAATACTGACTTGGACTATGGAGACATGAGGTATAAGTATAACAAGCTTGTTACAGACCATTTTCTGAATTGTGATATTTTGGCCTAAACTAATTACTTGCCTTTTCAGCCAACCAAGAAAAGATTAAAAAAAATAAAGTTGAGGGCAAAAGGTTTGAACTCAAATTCAAACCGCAAACAATGCAGGCCTTTGAAACTCAAAAGTTGCACCAAAGAGTGTTCAAATATGGAGCTCTTGGCTATAATTAGTACAAAAATAATAGAAGAATTCTCAAATACTCTAAAATTCAAACAGCAAATAATACAAGCTTTTGAAACTCAAAAGTCGCACCAGAGTATTTAAATATGAAACTCTTGGCTTTAATTAGTAGACAAGTAATAGAGTCCGTTTGGTTCATAGATTTGAGTAAAAGATTTAAATGAAGATTTAAATTTTTATGAGAGAAAATACTGTAGCAAAATAATTCAAACTATGATTCAAACCAATAAACCAAACGGGCTCATAGAGGAAATCTCAAATACTTTTATCAGTCATACATCAATTCTCAATGACCGTATTTAAGAGCACACGTGACATGATAGACAAGATAGGGAATAAATAAATATATATTTGTTTGAACATTGACTAATCTCTTGACTACTTTTTTGTAATATATTTAATCAAAAGACAAAAAATACAGCCTACCAATCACCAACCCCACACGACTTGAAAAGTTTCAAGGATTTTACAAAGAAACATATAAGATGCCTACCCCATATCAATTAATAAGAACATACACTTGATATGTCAAAAAATCAAGTTGGTCTAAACTCACCAAAAGAGAAGACAATGAATGAAGATGTGACTTCTTGGATCCTTACCGAGAAGAAGCCCCTTAGACGTCTTAATGCGAGTGTAAGAGAAAGTTTACCAGTGAAGGGCTGCAACCAGATCTCAACGCCGTTTGTAAAAACTACTTCCTTTAAAATGCATTTTGTTGTCTTTGACAAATGAATATACACACATATTCTGGCAGGAGCATAGAAAGAATTTTGGTGTCATGAGCCGATTCGACATCAAGTGGAAGAAGATCAAGAATGTTCGAGATTGAGCAGATGGGAGTCTCTCCAAACGTGCTTACAAACCAGTCTGCGAGACTGAAACGCCCTTCAGTTGAATCCATTTGTCATGTCAAAAGGCATAAATTTGTCACAATGCAGTCTGAGTCGAACTTGAACACACGCCAAACTTTCTCATCGACTCTATGCTTTCAGCTATTGTTGAACCCAAAGTCCCGACAAATCCAAGGGAGGCACAGCTGCAAACAGATTCCTCTATGTATAGCAGTACATCTGGTAGTGTTGAGGGACGACAATGCTTCTTAATCTTACCATCTCCGTCGCTACTTTTAGGCAGAAGCCCAAGATTCATACCATGATTTGCATCCGCAAGTCCTCTTGCTGTTTGCATAACCAACTCGTCTCTTTCTTTCAAAAAATAGAGTTTAAACTGATGCGAATCGCCTGCCAAATCTCCCAAGTAACTTCCAGTCCAATTCGCCTCAGGAAGATCGGTCATCACGAAAATATGTATGGGACGAGTACTCTGTCCCAAAGATTCGATTTTCTGCTTTAACCCCAGGAAAGTAGTTTTCCAGTGGTTCTTAAATTGCCCATCTAATAATCTAAGCTGTGCACAGAGAAACGGAGCTCGTATGGTCTCATGAGCAAACCTTTTTCCTGCTTTAATAATTTCAGGGACAAATGGAAGAAACTCAATTTTGTCAATCAATTTCTGTATTCTTTGATCTCTTGGAGATTCACGGATATCAATGTATAACTCTGAACCTTTGTAAGGACTAGTGAAAAGGCTCCCAAATGCCAGCAATGCAGCTGAGTCAGCTTCAGAACCAGGTCCAAGATTCTTATACACATCTCGTCTTCTCCTAACATATGAAATTTTCTTTTTCTTTTTAAGCTGTTCATCGGGCTGGAAAAAGTCCAATGTACCATCTTCATTACCATTTTTGTATGTCCAAACTGTAGTTCTGCAGTCCTCATCCACAGTATATAAACACTTACTTAAGCTACCGTCAAACCCAGATAGCAAAGATCCACATTGTTTTACACTTTCAAGGAAAGAGGATTGCTTATTCAATTCATTGGCACAAATGCCTTCTAAGTTAAAATTGCACCATTGGGAAGCAAACACCCTAAAATCTATGGATTTGATAAAGGACAAAGAAACTAATGACGAAATATCAACGATATCAGCCATGGAGACATACCTGAAGCAAGAGAAAAAAACAATGGCAAAAACATAAACTTTATAACCATCTGATAAACATGAAACTGCACAGAAGTCTAGCATTCACGAAATTCAATAATTGAGCTAAAATATCATATGAAAATTCATGCAGAAAAGGAAGAACTTAAGTTCTTGCTTTGCAATACTTTTATTTTCCACATGCTTGTTTTTAAAGTTAGGAGTGAACACAAAGTGGTTTAGATACGATTTCCGCCTTACATTTCACTTCTGAAGAAAACAGAAAACACAAAATAGAAGTGAAGAAACCAGCAAGTTTGTGAAGTTATAGCCTCTGTTTGCATCTCGGTTGGAACAGTTTCAACCAGCAAACGGTGTAAAGCTCTCAACAACAATAATAAAAAGCAAAATGTTGCTACAGTCTAAGCTCTCATATGCTATAGATTTCAAACCAAGATTTTCAGTTTTAGTTTTCAAAATTACTACACTATAAAGTCCCATATGCTATAGTCTATCTAATTTCTGAAGCTTGCAAGTTGAGAATTTGCCATTGACTTGAAACCCAGAAAGCAAAAACCCAAAAAGAATATTCTCTAATTCCTTTACTTTCCCCTACAACAAAATATCATTCTGAAGAAAATACTACACATTGGTGTCACATTTGCAAGAACAAGTGGGGAAAAAAAACCCAATTAATCTTACATTTTAATTTCCAATCCCAGCAAAGAATGAATTAAGTTAAAACTACACATTATTTCAAATATCAAAAAAATAAAAAATAAAAGAAACCCAATAAAACCCACATTTTAATCACATGACCAAATCCCTAAAAAATTGAGATACACGTACACAATAAGAACCAATAAAACGACATACCGCCCACTGCGAATGAGCTCAATGACGTGATTCCAAACCGAAAGCCGAATCTTGGTGGGACCCAAAACCCTAAACTTGGGGCAGCTTCCGAGAGCAATGGCGTGATGGTCCAAGATCGGAGGAACGATCAAGGTCCGGTTCAAAATCGCGGCCATCAAAAGGGCGTTCTTGAACTCGGAGAGCTGGTTGCTGAACCCACTGTGGGGAGCGTACCAGAGGAACTTTTCTCGTTGTAGCCAGATTGGGCATTGGGAATGGGGTTTGGAGGAAGAGAGGGAGGAGGGAGAAAGAGAAGTGGGAGTGAGAGATTGGTAGTAGAGGAAGAAGATGAGGACGCAGAAGAGGACCGTGAGGAAAAGGAGTGGGGATCTCAGTGACGATGATGATGATCTTTTTGTAGGCCATGGTCTAGTGGTCGTTGATCTGTTTTTGTTGAAGAGATTCATGGCTCCGAAATGAAATCTCTGGTTTTGGCGTTTTATGCTGGTCGCTGGGAGGTTAAGAAAAAAGAGGACAGTGGCAGAGAGGGGCATATTTATAAGTTGCGCAGACCTTTTTTTTTAGCGTGTGTTTAGAATATTTCTTATAACTAATTGATTTAATTTTCTATAATACAAAGCCGTTAATAATTATAGTAAAAAATTAAAAAATTATTAGAATGTAAAGCTCTCGTATGCTATAGTTATTAAACTTAAAATTTTAGTTTTAATTAATTTGTCAAACAACCTATTAGAAAAAAAAATTTATAAATAGTTCTTGACTCATTGTTTAGTGCGTTTGACAATTCAGTTAGAAACCAAAAGTTACTAAGTGTGTTTGACAATTCAGTTAGAACCAAAAGTTGAAATCAATTTATTGTAAATGGTCCTTGACTCGTTGCTGAGTGCCTTTGACAACTTGCGGAACGGCTTATTTGAAAAAAAAAATCTTATAGTTGGTTCTTGACGCGTTGCTGGGTGCGTTTGAGAATTTAGTTAGAACTAATATATTGTAACATGTGAAAGCTTTACACTATAAGCTACTTTTGCTTTTACAATGTAGCATATAAGTATTTTAAATTGTAACAAATAAAACTATATAGTTAAAATGATGTAATCAAATACTCTCTATGTTTTAGTCGTTCATGTCTTTTGAAACGTCAGAAGTTTTAGTCTATGATTTTGTTTTTGTTTCAGGTTTAGATTTTGTGTTACGTAAATGTTAATTTAATATATGATACAATATGCATGATATTTTGCAGGTAGAGTTTCAATTTTTTTTTTTATTCTATAAGGAAGTAGATTGTTTTTTTTCGTTAGCCTCGTGTCTATATTTCGTCTTCCTCTTAATACTGAATGATAAAATGTAAAATTAAAACAAGTTGATGGATCTAGATTAAGTCTAAAATGTTTTAAAAGTTAGACTAAATATAATCAAAGATAATATTCGAATTTTTGTTCCTGTTTTATTGAAATTTTTAACCGTTAAGAAGAAAAAGATAGCTTGTATCATTTTTTTTTAGACAACTCCTATCCTTACAAAACTAAGTATTTATTAAAACAAGTTTATATTTCAGTTTTTTAACGAGGACATAATTATAATTTCTTAATGTAAAATAAAAATACAACTTAAATTTTTAAAAAATTTAAAAGCAAAAAAGCCAATAATTCAAAAATTGAGTGAGGGTACGTGTCTTTATTCAAAGTGTCTCTGCCAATGAGTACAATATATAAGATTCTCTTATGCTGTAGTGTTTAAATTTTCACTTGAAAGTTCCATAATTTGAATTTAGATGTTGCCTTTTGTACCCCTCTTAGTTTGACATGAAACCAGTAAATGAAGGTGTCACTGGAGTCGATAATTCGGGTCCGTTTGATAAATAGATTCGAGTTAGTGATTTGATTTGAGTTAGTGTGATTTGAATTATGATTTGAGTTAGTGATTTGAATTATTATTCAAGTTAACGTTTGGATGTGCATTTAAGTTTTAATCTGAGTATAGAATAAAACGAAATTTGTGTTTATAAAGGTAGTGAAATTAGTTTTTGATTTATTAATAAATATAATAAAATCTTAATGTTAATGATCTTAAAAAATATACAAGATGGATTTTGATTTATTCATCTCTTTATTAGGAACACAGTGAAAAAAGAATCATCTTAATTGGATATCAAATGAAGAAGTTATGATTTTTTTCCTTTAAATATAGGAGAGAGAATTTTAGTTTTTACTGTAGCAAAGATATTCGAGTATCAAAAATTTAAGGGGATGATAATTCTGAAATCTTAAATTCTTGATATTAAAATGATTCGGATTTAAAAAAAAATCAATATGTATCTGAAAAATTCTTCATACCTAAATCTAAATTTAAATGCATTGAGTTTAAACAATACCCGAATCAAATATTCCCCGAGAAAATTCGTAACAACCTGATTCTAGTTGCCATAGTTGTCATGTCAACAGCCAACTTGCCCACACAGTAACCAAAACCACCTTAGGTGCTCCCGAGGAACTTCCTAAATCTGCGTGACAATCTTCTTCAATAGTGTGCAACGAGATAGGAAAATACACATATTATACCTTTTTTTTTCCTATAAAGGAATAAAAATTTAAAGATAAATAATACCAAAATCAGAGGAAAGTATGGTTGAACCAATATTTCAAATTAATTTTTGTCCATTTATCTAAAAAAAAATTAATTTTAGTTAAAAACACTACAATACATAAGAATTTTATATTATAGTTTATTTTTTATATATTAAAATAATCAAAAATTTTAATTAAAACTGAATGTATATTTAGAAACTCGATTCTAACTGATGGTTTTAATTTTATCAAAAACCCTGGTTTGACTTAATAATGGTTAGCGTCGAGTCTCAATAGTTAAAACTATTTTAGGTTCTAACTAAAACAGTAATTAGAACTACTTTTGGTTCAAACCAAAATTTTGACCAATTTACTAAATATAAATCTCAATCTTAAACTGTGGTTCTAACCCTTTTTTTTTTAATTCTAATCAATATTGGTTCTAAAGTTCTAAACAATTGGTTTCAATCAGAATCCAAACAAGGTTAAGAGTGCTAAACAGACTATAAAATATCCTACGTGGTACATTAAACATAAATCTTTCGCAAAGTGACACTCATACACCGTCCACCACAGGGGAGTTGTTCAAAATCAGTACTTGTCGAGGTAAACAAAGTCTTCTATCGTCTCACCAAATGACCAATAACTAGAGTGTTTGAAAGCAAAGTTAAAACTTAAATATTATAGCATATAAAAACTTTATATTATAAAAACTGTTGTTTTTTCACTATAACATATAAAAACTTTACACTGTAATAAGTTGAAACTTTAAGTTCCAAGTACCTTTACCAAACTAAGCTGTATTTCTCATATGGTACGTAAGGTCTAAAGTCCATCGTGGGTATGGAATTGGAAAAAAAAAAAAAAAAGTTTTGCGTCATACAACTTAAAGACAGTTTTCAGCTTTTAAAAACGCAAACTGTTTTCTGAAATTAAAAAAAAAAAATGCTGAGTTGCCAACTAAAGATGTGGTTTTCTGGAATTTAAGTAGCATTTCTACATGATGAGCACAAGGGAACAGAGAACTGAGGAATGAACAAATAATTCAAGGAGCACAAGCAAATAACAGATTAAATAACTTGTTGTAAGAAATACTATAGCCTAAATCCAAAGACCTAAACAAAGTTATAAAGAAACTAAACTTATTAATTTGATCCCACAAGAGAAATATAACTGAACCCCAAACCAGACTGCACATATTATTAGTCTCGTATTAACAACAACCTGTAATGTTCATCCACACCACTAGGCTGATCTACAATCTTAGTTCAGGAATCACTTCCAGTTAAACTGCATGAATTGGACTGCCACTAGAATTCATGTTTGAACTGCTAGAGCCTGGCTTTGCATGGAAGGCCGACTGCCTAGATGACGAACCCTCGAGGAGCTTCAGCGAAAGAGGGGAGGGACCAGCATTGCTAATAGAATCTCCTAAACTCAGTTTTGACATGCCCACAAGCTCATCAACATTGATTGGGCTCTTTGAATGAACTGCTGTTGGCTTGACCACTTCATGCGTCTCTTTCTTGTTTTGTTCAATGCCATTATCATATCCAGCCCAAAATGGAACTGGAAATGGGAAAATTGGTGAGACATAAGCAGGATATATTATAGGGTAGCAGTTCTGTGAGCTATCAGGCCTCGAAGGGGCAGGTTCTCCATCATTCGAGTTCGTAGAATCCATTGATTTGCATTCTTCATCAATAGCAGGAGGATCAAGAAAAGTGTTCTCATTTTGCATTTCCGTTTGTGGTTGCTTGACAGACAAGAATTCTCGAGGCACCATTGGGGCATCAGCTGACTGTAGAAAAGAGTAATGGCATAACAAATAAATATTTTAAATTTGAAGACAACTTGTAAAAAGAAAAATAAATAAATATATTCCAAGGATCACGTGTGAGATCTCAACAATTTTTTGCAAGGTAAGGACTACGAATAGATGTCTCCCAAAGCTAGGATAATTGTTGCACTCGAGACCCATAGTAAAATGCGAATGCAGTTCTCTGCTAATCCAGTCTAAGTACCACATTTAGCAAATAGCAAACAAAAACAAATAAATAAATAAGTCTAACGATCAGACTTAGGATGAGAACATTAAGAAGCTGTCTGTGGCACTGGGCATGGCTACACTTCTACGCTAAATAACTAATATGTCTTCTGAAAACAAATAGGCAATCACAGAGCAATATTTCTTCATTTGTGTGTGGGTGGGGATGTTGACCAACACTCTAAGTTTTGTTATCCATTCATGCATAAGACAGAAGGAAGGTACTAACTTCATCTGCTACAATATCAAACAGGCTGGATCGTCTTTTTCTCCTGGATACGTTGGTTTGCCTGATAAAATATTTCTGAGCATGGCTGGCCACTTGAGTCGGTGTCCTCGATACGACATAATTGCGTGCAATTCCACGCCAGTCACCTTTTCCAAGCTTCTGCAATCCAAGTAGAAACATCCTATGTTCCTCCTCAGTCCAAGGAACACCTGCAAAGTAGAGGGACTATTAGCTGTTCTAAAGACAAACGAAAACGAATGTTAAGACCAAAAAAAGTGCGGACGGACAAACAATTCCAGTTTTTTTCTTCATTTTTTTCATTGGTTGTCTATTCCAGGCACCTGAACGGGATTGATTTAGACACAAAAGTGCCCCCCTCTTTCACAGCAAACAAGTACACGTCAACGAGCCAAAGTAAGCCTTTTTTTACTACGAAGTACTAATTATTTTTTATGCAAAAGGTAAATTTTCATGAACAGCCTAAAGCTTCGGTGCCCCCCTGCAACTCTACACCCTACCTCGGCATTTCTTACCAAAGAGACCATGGCACACGATTCTACGAAGCTCCTTTTTTTCAATTAAAATTGCTCCCAACTTCCTCATAAGATCATTTACTTCACCCACTCACTTTATGGGTCAAGACCCGAGAATATCATCTACTAACACAATAAAGAATACACCTAGCGGTAAAATCTGGACACAATTTCATTAAAATCCCATCCAAATTGACTTTTCATCCTCCTACAAATCAACTATTACTTGAATAACATGATCAGATTATGTTCCTTTTTTTGACCCAAATATGAAGATGACAAAAATTCTGTCCATAACAGCTTCTTTTCCGCCTTGAAAATGATCTTAAACGCCCTAATTTCTCCAAGTACATCCCTACCAAACAAAAATTACAAAATCCCAAGAATCTTAATTCAGATTTCACATAAAAAATAATAATAAAAAAAGATTTGTGTTCAAAATCGAAAGAGGAACCAAGAAAAAACCTTAAACTTCAAATATAACAGAAACAGTCGAACTAAAGTAATACAAACAAACAAAACATTCATTTTGCCCATCCCTCAAAATAACAAAAAAGTACAAACAGTCTTCCGCAGGTTGTTACTAAACTCTTTACTAATTGTTCAAAGACCAAAAATAAATAAATAAATAAATCAAATCAAACAAATTAAAAAAAAAACTAATCCTTGCTAAAAAAATAAAAATAAAAAACCGAACCTTTCTTCCGTTCGCGACTACTAGAGGACGACCCGGGCACGAAATCCTCTGAGGCATACCCGTCGGCGGCTCCGCCGTGGTCCGGCGTATCCCCGGGAGATCCCGGAACGTTGGACCCGCCGGGATTCGAGCCCGACCCGGCGTAGTGGCTAAGATTCCCCATACTGGCGCTCTTCCGGATCGACCCGTCGGTCAATCGGACCCCGAAGAGCTTGACTCCGCGGTTAGGGCACGTCCTCGAGTTGTGCCCATTGTGGCTGCAATGCGAGCACCTCCGAGTCATCGCACGTCAACTCAGCGAATCGGTATCGGATCGCAGAAGAAAAAACAAGGAAGAAAGGAGAAAGTTCGGATCGGATCGGATCGGATCGGAATATACGAATCACATGAGCCGATAAAAGGAAGGCTTTTACTTGTTAGGGCTTTTTTCTCCTGTTTCTGCCTGTGCGTGATCGATTTCTCTCCCTCTCTCTCTTCCTCAGCGAAAGCTCTCGCTGGTGATGAGAGAGAAAAGAGGAGAGAGAAGGAGAGGGAAGATAATCCAACGTTATATCCATACAATCTTCTCATGGATAACGGTGGGAATTATTTGGTGCTTCGCGTCTAGGTTTTGCAATGGTGATCTCCTCGATGTCGACGGTTGATAAGTCAAACCCATCCTCGTGTTTGTGGCTGAGATTTTTCTTGGTCCTTTTCCGTTCAACTGTGGAATTTCTGAGTTGACCCGCAATTACTTTTGTCCCCTTTTTACTGGTTTTTCTTTTTCTTTTACTTTTTCCACTTGATTTTTTTTTTTATAGGGATGGGCAGAATGTTAGATAAAAAGTGTAGAAGATCATATTCATGGGCGGTGCATGGTAAAGATCCTTTGTCACTTTATCTTGTCAAGTGTATACCATACATACCATTTTGTTTATATTATATATAATAAGATAAGTGTTAAAGTTTTTAAAATAAGTGAAACTATTTCTATTTTAATTTTTTTTTACAAATTATGTTAAGAATGTTTTAAAATTTTATCTAAAAAAACGAGAAAAATATTTTTAAAAATTTTAAAAACAAAAATAAACAAGGCCATAATCTCTATTTTTTTCTTGAAAAAATAATCTTCATTTGTTTCTTAAAAAGTTTGTATTGTTGGTTGGAAGTGTTGAAAATATTATAACTATTTAAATTGTGTAAAAAAAATATTTTAACAAAATTAACCATTTGAATTGGTGACGGAAACAACATAAGTTGTCCTCTTTTTTTGATACAAATTTAATTTTATTTTAAATTATAAAGGTTGGGATTTTATTTCACACGTCTGCTTAACATTCTTAAAATATGTTGGGACAAAAAAAATATTGTTATTACATTTTTTTAAAGGAAAACACATCCAAAAAGAAGAAGAATTTTTTTTTTATATAGAAAATCCTAAAGGCATGACGTTTATCAATTTCTATATTATTTTTTTAAGCGATCATTCCTCTGTATTATGGTAAGCAAATTTCTCTACATATTCGTCTATATTATCTTTTTTTAAGCACTAGTTTATTGCCTTTTTTATAAATTAAAATCTACCGTGTATTTAGGGGAGGCTAATAAAGCAGTCCCTCTTTGACCAAATCTTTCCTTTGAGGTTTGGGCTCATTTACTTTAAAGATTTTCCTCCACTTGTAAAAATTATTGTACAAAACGCTATTTTAATGATAACAGTTTCTAAATCTTAAAAATATGTATTCTTAAGTGAACTTCTACATGTAGATAGTAAGATTGTTGAAGGGCTAATAATAATTTTTTTAACTCAAGTAACTAATGATGATTAGTACTAGGGATAATAGCGAAGAGAGTGCTTCAGGATAATCAGACGTATGTGGACCAAGGCCTTCATATGTTCTCCCATTTATAAAGCAACATAAAACCAAAAAAAAAAAAAAAAAAACAGAAGAAGAAGGAAAAAAAAAAAAGCACCTCCTCCATAGGTGGACAATAAACAAACAAATAAATAAAAACTAGAAATAATAATAATAATAATAAAAAAACAACCTTTTCTTCCTGGACCCACAACAAAATCACCATTATAATGGGGAATAAGACGAAGAAAATTTTATCCTAAAAAAATAGAAGGAAGTGAGAGAAGGACAGGAGGGTGTTTGGTAAAAGTTGGTTAAAAGTCAAATTTTCAGTTCTAATATTTTATTTTAACATATAAAAGTTTTATATTATAATAATTATTTATTTTTTATTTGAATATGTGAAAACTTTAAGGGATTTTTTAGAACCAATTTTATCGAATAACCCAAAAATAAATGAATAAACTTGCTTCTTATATTATAGGGGAGAATATATATAGGAAAAAAAAAGAAAAAAAAAAAGGGCAGTGCTTCTTTTACTACTCACTTTTCCATTCCTCAAAAAATGACCCAATCACGTTACCTCTTTTAGCTTTTGACCTACAATAAATTATCCTCTTTTTTTTCCTTGTCAACTTTGTCTGTAGACTATTTATCAGGACAAAAAAAAATTCTTCAGACTTTTGGTTGTTTTTAGATTTAATTTAGAAGAGTAGTAGAATATTCCTTTATTCAAAAAATTATCCAAATGTCCAAATGACAAGTTGTGTGGCTTGAGATATTGCGTCAACATATATTAATTTAGTATATAGATAAGGTTCTAAGCTAGTTGAGACATCAACATCATAATTTATTGGAGATTTCTCGCTTTAGGAGCAAATGGGATCTAGTTAATTGTATAAATTTAACTTATTTTGTTATGATCACTATCTTTTCACTAATATGAGTCCAAAACATACTGCAAACTGAAAGCAGTAAAGTGCCCACAGCTGCAAAGTACAAAAACTTAGCATCTTTTGATTTAGGCTTATTTATCTTATATTTTAAGTGTATTTATACAACATACTCTTGGTTTTTATCTTATCGAATTTATACATTTAAATTACATTCAATACCCAGATTTATAGATCTAACTCCTATATCCCCTTATTCACATCCTTTTTATGCCGCTCCTATAGTATCATATCATGTCAATTAAAATGTTAAGTCAATTAAAATATTTTATTACCAATTATATTAGTTAAAATATTTTAATTGACGTGGTATTATATTATTGAGAGGACACATAAGAGGACATGAAAAAGATGACAAACAAGCTAAATCCTAAGTTTATACCATTTTCCAACCAAAATTCAATTTTGACCTAAGACATTGCCTAAAATACCTCAAATTGAAAAATAAGATAACTTAAAAGAAACTTTATATTAAGGTTTTTTACTTAAAAAATTATATACAATACCCTCAAAAATAGATGTTTTGTTTGTGTTTGTTTTTGTGTTATTCTTATTTTTTTGGAAGTTTTAATTTTTTCCTTTACTTAACGATAATTTGATAATTTTAAAGATAAAAATAAACTATTAACGAATGTAAGGTAGAGATTTGTGTATTAAATCTAATATATAGGTATACATTTAATAAAATAAAAAACAAAAAATATAGTTTTTGAATTATCTTAAAATATAAAATATAAAAAGATAAATATTCCTTAATTTTACTAGTCAGAAACATGGACTATCAATACGTGTGTTGTGCTTATTATATATATTTTTTAACATAATAATCTATTACGAACACACGGATGTGTCTAAAGATAAAATAATATAATATAATATCATAAACACATTTTAAAATATATATAAGATTACAAGAATATAAGAAAAAAACAAAAAGAGATAGTTAAAATATTATACAAAGAGAATAGGAATAGGAAAAGAAAAAGGAGAAGGATTAGATGAAGAAAGAGAAAGAAAATTAAAAGATTAAAAGTCAAGAAATGAAAGAAAGTTATTATAGAAAAAGAGTGAAAGTGGGAAGTAACACTTGTCGCAAATCAAATATAGCATCAAAAGTGGTTTTCTCTCTTTTCTAATTAATATTAATATTAATATTAATATTAATATAATATACATATAGTAATAGATATAGATTAATTCTTAAAAGTTTTTTTTTTCCTTTGCCTCTTTTTTTTTCCCAAAAAATACACCACCCCGTTCTTATGCATATTAATTTACGTAATGAGTTTAGGGGTGATATTATCTAATTTATGATTCAAAGAGAAACATCATCAAGCCTCATTCATGTGCTGGTTCAATTCTTATAGAAACCAACACATACTTATAAAGCCTTCCAATATTTTTAGAGGCTCATTTCTGAATTATGTTCTCCAAAACGATCTACATAACAACAATTTCTTAAAATCAAACTTTTTTAAAGATTCATCAAGAATGATCAAACTTGTGTTTTGCTCTTTTAAGGTCCGAAGTTCAAACCTCTTTATAGCTACTTACATAACAAAAGTCACAATAATAAAAATCATAGTTTATTGTCTTTTAAAAATGATAGGATTTCGTGCAAGGAAACATTCAAAAAAAGAAAAAAAAGAAATTGATTCCTGAGAACAAAGAAATAATTTGAAATCGCAAATCTTTATTTTTTTAATATTTACATATTTTCTCTATTAAATATGATCCTGATATTTATTCTTTCAAAACCGTATCTTGCAGATAGATTGCTATTTCTTATCATATCACTTTCTTATTATTATTTTTTAAATGAGGTTCCGTATCACGTAGTTAATCTACTATTTTTCTTTAATTTCTCTGGAATATTCTGAGGATGAAAAGGCAATGGTGTACTGGACGGTGCTCCGAGCTTTATATTGGAACCCACCACTAGATGATTGTCTTTTATTTTATTTTATATTTAGGTTTTCAACCTTTTGGGAAAGCTGTCACGTAATTGAAAATTGGGACAAGGGAGAGATAAATAAAGAGGAGGATTTAGATAGGACACGTATTTCGCTTTTTTTTTTTTTAATCATCGGCAATATTCTTCAGTGTCATCCAATAGTATTAAGTATATTTAAAAAATAGTATAAATTTAAAAACTTTCCACTTACCTAGCATGCCATAAGATCATCTTTATCAATAATAATATAGTATTTATCACTAAAAAGTATCAAATTTTGTGCTATGATATATAATAATATGTCTAATGTTATATATACTTTTTGTTGTAATTATTAGCCTTCAAACTTGTAAAAGTAAAATTTTTAAAATTAAATAAATACCATTAAAACTATTAGTTAAAGTATACAACATGTGAACGCGGTTATTTTCATAAAAATTATAATTTTGTGATAATGATCTACATAGATAGAGTAAAACATGCAAACTACAGAAGAAAAAAAAAACCTCAAATCTATTGACACGATTCTTAAAATAAATAATTTTATAGTAATCATCCATATAAAAATGTTAACATGTAACTAGAGGGGAAAACAAACCTCAACCAACTACAGTTGAAAACGAATTTATTGGTCACTATTTTATTGTTCTAGCTTTTTAAAACGTGTATTACCAGCCGCGTTAAAGGAAAATAATAATAATAATAAAAAAAAAAACTTTACCATAAAGAAATTAGGCGAGTTCGTTTTTTGTGTTATTTTTTCTTAAAAAATTCGTTGTACGCTTTTTTCTTAGATCAGCCGTGTACACATTAAAGCAGTTGTATACAAGCTCCCAAATACCCCCAAGCAGACAAAATTCTTTTTTTTTTTTTGTTTGGCATACAACTATTTAAACTTATAAGTCTTTTATCTTTTGCACGGAAGAAATTAAAAATTAATCTTCTTAACTAAACTGATATTAGGCGCACATTAACTCCTCATGACAAAGCCATAGTGCATTGACAGTTACGAAACAACATCTATTTGCCTCCCAAATAAATGCCAAGGAACTTTAGATGAAGGCAAAAGGATGTCGGATCTTGTCAATATCCCGTTAATGTGTAAAACTGACTGAATCTGATACAAATTTAATAGTTTATAACATATAAAAGTACGCATAAAATTCTAAAAAGACGTAATGAAAGAAAAAAATCTGCCCCATTGTAGCAACGCTTTCAACCTTTCAACATACCATCAAATGCAGCCTCAGATGGTAAGTGTATATGGTTTCAGAGTCCAGAATCCGATACATTTATAAGGCTGAAGCGCTCCTTGAGGTAGTCCCCGCTTCGGATTGGAGGGAACCTGCAAACGCATTCACTATTAAATAAATACCGCCATGCAATATGATGCAAGAGCTTTTAGTCAAACATTTCTCAAACAAAAAAAGAGAATTATGAGTAATATTTCAAAATCTTGAATCCATTACTTGATGAATCCACTGCAACTTAACTTCTTTAAGTAATTGTGGGCAAATTTGGAAAGATAGATCTTTAAGAGGAAATTTTAAGTAACTTGGAATGTGAATATTACTTGTTATGTAGGCAAACTACAGGAGATATAGCACGTATTCGCATGATAAAAGACTTTTAAGAGGAAAGAATGAAGGAAAGTAAATAAGCAAATGAATAAATTAAAGGGTGAAACTCGTTTTATGGTCTCTAAAATATAGGCAAATATCCTAAAATGAGACATCGATCAAATGGTTCCAAATCAGTCTTTTTGTCTATCTGACCGTTAAAAACAAGGTATGACTTCCTTCTAAACAGTTGTGCCTTAGCATGTAAAGTTGCAAAAATAACACCCACTAAATCACAAATGGTCCTCACGTGCCTTTTCAGGTCAAGATTTTTAACAATCGGAAGAGCAGATTGACTAATTTGGGACAATTTGATAAATGGAGGACTCATTCTTGGATGTTTAAAAGTCATGGATCAAAATGTGATTTGGCATATAGTTCGGGGGTTAATAATGAGATTAACCCGTGATAAGAAGTAGTGGCAAAAGGTTCCATCTAGACCTTGGAGGAGAGGACTCGCTACAGCAACTTTCTAGGCATTCCACCAAACAATCCTCCTTAGGGTCCAAGAAGAAAGCAGCCTGCAATAATATTAAATCAAATTTGCAACATTAAAGAGAAAATAAAAGTTCTTTCATGCTATAATTTCAAACTAAAGAAATTGTAATAATTTAGCTTAATGAATGTAACATTTACAGGGATGAAATGCTTACCGAATAACGCTCTTGTCCTGATAGCATCACTCTGTGCAGCGTCGACCTACAAACAAGAGACAAGTGTTTAGCAAAAAACCGAGTGGCAAATGGGCCAAAATAAGTGTGTGTTTAACATCAGTATTAACTTAAGAAATCATCAAATGGTTCATTCTGTAAAGAAATTAAACACACGAATTCCTTTAAAGAGATGAAACATTACCGGAACAAACAATTAGTCCACCTCTCCATCATGTCTCCAATATTAGCAAAGAATGCCCTGTCAATTTCAGTTTAAATTCTCGAGACAAAGAGTCAATTATTTGATAATCAAGAAAGTGTAATCTAAAGAACTTTCCAAATCAATAACATGCTCATATGCACAAGGCAGATCTACCAAAAATCAGTGCATCCCATTCTTTTCTTTTTTTTTATCTTTACTTTCCTTTTTGAACTCAAGGGTAAGGGGAATTGAACTCTACACCTACGGGTAATGTCAGATGTATATTGACAGCCAGGCTATTGCCTACAACTCCGCAACATGTCATATTCATGCCTCCTAATGGCTCATTTTGTGGACTATTGGATGTTACAGAAATGCAGACTTTATAATTAATCGTCATACATCCATTAACGTGAAAATTAATAGCGATGGACTCACCCTTGTAGATGAGGAACATCTTCCCAAACCCGAGGTTGCTTAAATTTTTCTCTGCAAATCTGTTAATAAAACAAGAAATTCTAGCTAAGATTGACCCAACACGAGGACGAAGCCAAAGTCAATCATCAAGAAGCATGCCTGGAGTCCCGGAACACCATTCGTTGCAAGAAGCGTGATTGTTCCAAAATCCGAATGAGCTGAAGCACCGCAGATTTCTTCGTCAGAAGATCCCAGATCACCTGAATTCAGAATCAATGATCTTAACAACAATAAGAGAAATCCTATATTTCCATCACCAGTTCGAAGCCTTCTTCATGAGGTGCTATACCAGATGTATAATTGAATGTATATTAAACTTCAGTATAAATACTAAACAGATGAAACTTGTTCAGGTAGTAGCTAGATATGAGTTTCGATACGAGGTTGGAAAAGCTTCCAAAAGAAAAGAATAAAAAAAAAATTCTAATTTTGATAGATTTAGAGACAAACCTCTTCAGACCTACTGGTTGGGATCAATATTATTAATGATATAGGCTAAAGCTTAAAACTGAATCCAGGAAAAAGTTTATTTTAATTCTTTAACTTCGAGCCAGTACTCAAAAGAATTCAAGTCCACAAGTACTTTTTCCTGTATTGGGTTTTAGTGTGATTAAGATGACCAAAGCACGTAGGATCTATTCACAATATAATTTGTTTTTTTTTTTCTCTTTTTTTTTGTTTCATTTTTTCTACCAGACAAAAAGCCCAATGCCGCACTGTCCATTTGACTAAAGAGGGACCTTAAAGTGGGGTTATGGAGTACATAACCTTGAACACATCCAACAAAAAAAAAAAAAAAGGAATCCAAACTGCTGCACCACCCCATTGGCGGTAATGGAATTTGGTTAATCTTAGAATAGGCATTAGAGATCAAAACAAAACTCAAAAGGATATTAGAAAACAGTTAATCTTAATAGTGTTGCTACAACTTCTAAAAGGTCTTATATTTGTACTGATTGTTTTTAGGAGGCCGAAAATATTGAAACCAAAATTCAAAACTGCAAAAAAAAAAATCTACATTTCCATAGAATATAACACAGTAAAAATTGCACCTTTTCCTGAAATCCTATACCTCAGGATAAAATTTTCAATTGAACTTAATACTATCACAGTAGCAGATAACTGTTCATGGCAAAATTGTGATACTAAACCCGGATAATGCAAAAGGCGAAGAAACGCTGTTGGTTTATCCAAGCCCCCAACTTTCTCAAAGAAGTCCTCGTCTTGATCCAGCACCAAAGCAATTAAACGGAGCAACCTTTTCCCAGCACACCTGTTACAGCCAATGTAAATTTCTACTTATGGTGAAACTGGCATGAAAAGCAAAAGCATATAATAACATCACTCAATATAAGAATACATATTTTTAAATAACCAATTTCCAGAAAGTATGATCAAGATAACAGAAAAACTTACAGGACTTTTCTGTAGTAAGTCTCCATTGTGGGTCGCCAAGACGGTAATATTTCTGTATTTCCTCACAAGAAGTATATGCGTAAGATTTCCAATCAACTGCAACATACATAAGCTTATACACGTAACCCTCATAAACCTATATCACATGCATGTCCTCACACACATTCAAAAAATGCAAACTGTAAGCAGCAATGAATTCCTGACAACAATGTGAGGTTGCTTTTAACATTTATAACAACCTAAAACAATAAAACGGAAGCGAATATAGGATCAAGTCATACCTCTAGCCATTGACTTTATGCTTTGCAAATTCGGTCCAACACCGACAATGTTTCACACTGTGTTTTTGAAATTTTTTTGAGCACTCTCAACTCTCCCTTAGATGGTGTAAAGTGTTAGAATTGCGTGCTCAGGAACCCAAATGGATGATTTAAATAAAAAAACCGTGGCCATCACACGGTTAAGACAGTTTTTGTCGAGAGACAAAAACTGATGGCGGTTGATGACGGTTAGAGGACCACTTCATGAAAACATTCCATGCGGGCCAATCGAGAATCCAACATTCTCTCACTTGGCCCATACATCCATCAACTACTACAATAAGAAACAAAATACATAAATCATAGCGATACGTCCTCTAATAATGAGTATTATCTTTCATGTATTACAATATATCTTGTCTTTTAAGATTTGCCCATGCAACTTAATGAACAAATCCTATGTTTATTCTAGGTCCAAACTTTAGTGATCTTTCTCGGAAATAAGTTTGTGCACTTAACTGAAGTTGAAATGAGAAATATCATAAATATAGAGTTCCATTACAAAGTACAATGAAATTACATAAAGGAACTAAGTCCCATTCTACCTACATGATCCCTAAATGTTATTGATGACATGCCTTTAGTTAAGGGATCGGTAATTATCAATTCAATGCTAATGTGCTCAATGATCACTGCTTTGTCCTTAATACACTCCCTTATGGCTAGATACTTAATGTCAATGTGTTTGCTTCGACTACTTCTTGTTGTTTTTAGCTATGAAAACAGCAGCTGAATTATCACAAAATATTCTCAATGGCCTAGAAATAGAATCCACAATCCTAAGCCTAGAAATGAAATTCTTGATCTATACACCATACGAGGTAGCCTCAAAATAAGACACGAACTCGGCCTCTATAGTGGAAGTAGCAGTTAAAGTTTGCTTGGCACTCCTCCATGAAATAGCTCTACCAGCTAGCATGAAAATATATCCGGAAGTTGATTTCCATGAATCAATGCAGCGAGCAAAATCAGAGTTAGAGTAGCCAATGACCTCTAAATTATCAGTCTGTCTGTATATAAGCATATAGTCTTTGGTTCCTTGCAGGTACCTCATCACTTTCTTTGCAGCCTTCCAGTGGTCTAATCTTGGATTAGTCTGAAATATGCCTAACATTCCTACAGCGAATGCAATGTTAGGTCTTGTATAAACCTGAGCATACATAAGGCTTCCAATAGCTGAAGCATATAGAATGTTGTGCATATGTTCTCTTTTAAGGTCATTTTAAGGGCACTAATTCAAATTGAACTTGTCACCCTTCACAATAGGAGCTATACTCACAATAGGAGCTATACTCGGTGAACAATCTTTCATCTAAAATCTCTCCAAAACTTTGTTAATATAGGTCTCTTGAGACAAACCCAAAATCCCTTTATATCTGTCTCTATGTATCTTAATGCCTATAACGAAGGATGCATCACCCATATCCTTCATGTCGAAGTTTTTAGAAAGAAATTGTTTTACCTCATGTAGCATATCCTTGTCATTGGTTGCAAGTAAGATGTCATCCACATATAGGAACAGGAAACAAATTTTACTCCCACTGACCTTCTGGTATATGCATTGATCCATGATGTTCTCTTCGAATCCAAATGAAGAGATCATGTCATGGAAATTTAAATACCATTGACGGGAGGGTTGTTTCAACCCATATATGGATTTCTTAAGCTTACACACCAAATGCTCACCATTACTAGAGGAGAATCATTCTGGTTGTTTTATACAAACCTCTTCCTCTAGTTCACCATTGAGAAATGTTGTTTTCACATCCATTTGTTGCAACTCTAAGTCAAAATGAGCAATGAGTGCCAAGATGATGCAAAGAGAATCTTTCTTAGATACGAGAGAAAAGGTCTCCTTATAGTCGATTCTTTCCTTCTGAGTAAACCCTTTGGTGATGAGTCTTGCTTTATATCTTTTGATGTTGTCCAATGAGTCTTTCTTGGTTTTATAGACCCATTTACACCCTATGGCTTTTGCACCATCAAGCAACTCGACAAGATCCCAGACTCCATTAGAAGCCATAGAATCCATCTTATCCTTCATAGCATCGAACCAAAGTTTTGATTCTTGGCAACTTATGGCCTGTGAAAATATTTCGAGATCATTTTCAGCTCCAATGTTGTAATCTGATTCTTGTAGATATACAATAGAATCACTAGAAATTGCTGATTTCCTTTCTCTAGTAGATCTCCTTAATGTTGACTTAACATTTTCTTGGGGAATCTGTTGTTGCTCAACTATTTTCGGTGGTTCTTGAGCAATTTGACCTTCTAGATTATTATTAGTAGTTTGTGAAACTTCAACGATCGGTTGGATAACACTCGGTTGAACTATAGAAGTGTTATGAACAATAATCAACCTATCACTTGATATAGATGATCGAGCTTCAGTATGATCTTTTTCAGAAACTATGTTCTGAAATTGATTGCTCCCATTAATCAAGTCATTCTTAAGAAACTTGGCATTCCTTGATTCCACAAATATAGTGTTGTGAGTTGGACAGTAGAATCTATATCCTTTGGACCTTTCGGTATATCCAACGAAACACCCGCTAATGGTCCTCGGATCTAGCTTCCTCTCTTGTAGGTTATACACTCTTACTTCAGACGAACATACCTAAATGTGTATATGTTTCAAACTCGGTTTCTAACCTTTCCATAATTCAAATGGTGTCTTTGGGACAACCTTGGTCGGAACTTGATTAATATATATACAGACGTCTTAAGAGCTTCAGTCCATAAGGATTTAGGAAGATTGGAGTTACTCTGTATACTCTGCACCATGTCCATTAATGTTCAGTTTCTTCTCTTTACCACACCATTCTGATCTGGGGAACTAGGCATGGTGTATTGGAAAGCTATCCCAAGCTCTTGAAGAAACTTAACAAATGGACCTTGAGCTTGTCCATCCTCAATGTATCTACCATAATATTCTCCACCTCTATTTGTCCTCACAATCTTAATTTGCTTTACATATTGTTTCTCTACTTCAACCTTGAAAACCTTAAAGGCGTCCAATGCTTCGTCCTTTGTATGAAGCAAGTAGAGATACATGTATCATGAGTAATCATCTATGAAAGAGATGAAGTATTTCGAACCATATGAGTCCATGTCTGGACTATAAATACCTGAATGTATGATCCCTAATATTTTCGAGCTCCTCTTGGCAGCTTTCTTAGACTTGTTGGTTAGCTTTCCCTTAATGCAACCCATACAAGTCTCGAAGTTAATAAATTCTAAAGTATTGAATACTCTGTCATTTACTAACCTTTTGTTTCTTTCAATGGAGATATGTCCTAATCTTCGATGCCACAACATAGAGGAATCCTCATTTATAACATCGCGCTTAATGCCAGATTGAACATGCATAGTAGTATAAGTTGGTTTATTTTGCAAATTAATTGAGAAAAGACTATCAGACAAGATACTATTCATAATAGGATCATATTTATAAAATAAACTGAAGGAATTTTTTGAAAAAGTAAAGGAATATCCCAAAGTTACAAGCCTTGATATAGAAATTAAGTTCCTAGAAAAGTTTGGAACATAAAATGTCTTATCCAATTCTAAAGTA
>CAMOHE010056544.1:0-18750 GCA_946598075.1 Artocarpus hirsutus
TACAGTACCACAAAAAGTCTCATTAGCAAATAAATTTGTTTAGCCATACAAATAGGTCACATAAACAAGAAGTACCGAATTTACTGAATAGACAGCCATAAAACCTATCTTAAAGAAAATTCAAGAACTCATAAAATATTCATCAAATAACCACAAAATTTTCCAGATCATAACTTAACATATGCATGAATATCTCTATAAAATTTCGTTCAAATCAAAGGTCATTTGCCTCTTAAACATGGACTATACTTTTGTGCAAAATACTAATCAGCAACAGTTTGGTCATGAGTGGCAGAGAAAGAAAATTTAATATCTCATCATAGAAAATTCCAAATAAAGTGAAATTTTTAGGAATATCACATATCACATACATAAACATCATACTAAAATTTCAGAGCAAACGGAAATTCGTAGACCAAGTTATAAAGGTCGGATTACAAAGGAAACAAAATTTCAGCAATAGTCTAGAATGAGTTTCTTACCTCCAAAATGATTCTTCTTAACTCCTTGAATTATCTAAGTAAAACCTAATATTTGATTCAATTGTTTGTAGAAAAATAAGGGAGAGAAGGGAAGAAAACGTGGAGAAGAAAAAGAGAGTGTCTAAGAAAATTTAGAGAGAGAGAGAATTTTCTTTGGCTAGAAATTTAGAGAGTGAAGACTTTGATGGCTCAAAGGTATATTTATAGGTTTATGAGAGAGAAGGGATTAGATAAGTGTAAAAAACCCTAATCCTAATCTAATTCAATTTCTCCTTTTTTTCCCTTTTTTTTTCTTTCTTTTTTTTTTTCCTTTTCTCACAGTAAATTGCCGTTTCTTCTTTTATAACCTCATATATATATATATATATAATATAATATAATATAAAATAATTATAATATATAATTACTTATATATAACAAAATATTTACTTCCATAACAAAAAAAAAATTAATTTTCACATTATTTTCTTGGGCATTTTATATTATCCAATTACTTAATGCCATTATAATAAAACTACTACATATGTAATTATCATAGCATCATAAATGTTATAAAAATAAGAAAATATGCAATAAAATTCATATCATCATCAAGAATATAACTGTAGGTATACATAATCCTAGAGCATTATAAAGACTATGAATTTAGAGCAAGTTGAAAGCTATATAAAATAAATAAATAAATACTTTAAGCTTATCATCACTTTTGACATGAACATCCCAAGCACATCGATCCCACGACGCCGTCACATGTAACATTACTAAATAAAAAGTTAATTTACTTAACATAAATAATTATAGCACTAAAGTATCACATTCTAACGTTAAATTAACATAAGTGTCCATCGAAGGAAATGGCGGGCGTTACAAAAATTATCTATCTCTTCAACCAGTGGCAATCCCTTTGTGAATGAAGGGATGTCTGTACAATCCTCATCAACTTCTTCACCATCGATAACTATTCTTGGCTTTGTCAGGACGACTAGAGACAACTCCATGTCTTGGGGATCTACAGTATAAAAAACTTAGATTGCTTGTGATGCCATAATAAAGGGATCATTCCTGTATCCCAATCTTCTAAAGTCAACCACTGTGATACCGTCATCATCGTTCTTAACACAGTTATTGTCGGCCCACTTACACTTAAAAAGTGCTATGCGTAATCCCCCATAATCAAATTCTCAAATATCTTCAATAAAACCAAAGTAGTTCATGGTCCCATATACCGGATTCTTGTCCTTGGCGGAGGCAATATGCATAGCCTCAGTACGGAGAGTCACACTACTATTTTGCACCGGATGCTTCTCATCTCTTTCATGAGTATAGAAAGTGTAACCATTAATGAAATATGATGTATACCTTGTAACTACCGATGACGGTCCTCTGGCTAGGTTCTTCAACTCCTGTGACATGCCTCCATCTTATGATGTGGAGCACTTGCCATAGATGTGTGCTCTAATCCATAACCGAAAGGTCCGGTTGTGTTCATCTTGCAACCACTTCTCATTTCTTGCTCTTTTTGGGTATGTTTTTTTTTTTTTTAATTCATTCATGTGAGCCTCAATGAAAGGTTCCACTTCATTAGCATTGTGCAAGACATAAAGACAAGCTTGCTCCCACTCTTCTCGATTTATTGATGAAGGATTGCCCGTAGATAGTCCCCTAGCCTCAATGTTTATAGCCTTTGGCATCCCAATTGTGTCCACATTAGATAGGTACTCGAAGCAAAATTCAACTGATTCCTTAGCTATGTAACTTTCTACAACACATCCCTCCGGCCTATTTCGATTCTTCACATAGCCCTTCAAAACCTTCATATATCTTTCAAATGGGTACATACATCTCAAATATACCAGTCTATATAACTTAACTTCATATGCTAAGTGCACAATGAATCATGATGTCAAAAAATGCCGATGGAAAATACTTTTCAAGCATGCATAAGGTTTGCACAAACTCCGATTGCAATGAATCTAGCACAAGTGGACCAATAACCTTCGAGCATATTGAATTAAAAAACAAGCACAACTTGAAAATTGTAAATCTCACATCCTTTGTTAGAATTTCCCGCAAAACAAGTGGTAGTAATTACTGTATTAACACATGACGATTATGTGTTTCATGCCAATAAGTTTCAAACCCTTCACCGACACCAACTTTTTGAAGTTTAAAGAATACCCATCTGGCACTTTTAATAAAGCAAGCCATTCACAGAGCTTTCTCTTTTTCGCTCTGGATAATGTGTGCTTTATCGGAGGTAAGTAAGTACGGTTTCTTATTTTCTCGGGAAATAAATTAGGCCTAATCTTTATTTCTATGAGATCCAACCGAGCTTCTTCACCATCCTTAGTCTTGCTCGGAATGTCAAGCAATGTGCCGACTATGGATTCACTGTTGCTATCAAAGGCTTTCTTTTATTTGCAGTACTAGTGGAATGTACTATAACACTTTCTTTGGCACTCCATTCTTGCCGTCTTTTGGCTCCTTTCCTTTCTTCCACCTTGCTTGTTGACAAACTAGACAATAATTCTCGTCCTCATACTTATTCCTATAGAGAACACAATCATTTTCACAAGCATGAATTTTCTCATAATCCATTCTCAAAGTGCTCAAAGTCTTCTTAGCCTCATACATACTAGTTGGTAATTTATTACCCTCTGGTTGAAGCCTTCCTAAAAATTCCAACAGCTTTGTGAAACTAGAATTTGATTACCCACCCGATGCTTTCAAATTCCATAATCTAACTAAAGCAGACAATTTAGTGAAATTGGTACATCCTTCATACACGGGTGTCTCTGCATCATTCATCATTGTCTCAAATAAATCCGGACGGTGCATAAAGTGTTCTTCTAAATCATTGACCATGTCAACCATATTGTCTTGATCATCCATATTATCCTCCACAATAGCTTGCCTTTCTTTACTTAGTAAAGTTAGATTGAAATTAGACTCGCCACGAAAATGCCACGTCTGATAACTACTTATAATTCCATTTTAAAATAAATGTCCTCTAACAATTGAAATTGGGTGCATTCTATGGTTTCCACATTGAACACAAAGACACCGAATTTTATCACCATTGGCATGACTTTTGACAAAATCTAAGAACTCTTCCACAAAATTCACATACTCTCTAGACAATCGAAAATCCCACATCCATTTTCTATCCATTTTGCAATTCTTAAATCAAAATAATAAATTGCAAATATTCAATTAAAATTAATTTCACAATTTATATGCATACCCACCTATATATTAATTAATCATAAAACAAAAACATCACCCATCATAAAACAAGTTACACATACTCAATATAAAACAAAGAAATCATACCTATGATCTACAATACAAATTTTATGGAATAAACAACAAAATCAACAACTATTTATCAATTTTGGATTAATTATACAACACAATCAACAACAATTTATCAATTTCTAACAAAAACTTACAATTTAGGCTGAGATTAAGGAGTGTGGAGGCAAAGAGGGATGGCGGCAGCTGATTCAGATGGGTCTGTGTTTGTATTTGAGAAGTGAGTTTCTAAATTGTGTATGAATGTCGAGGTGGAAAAAAAGGGTTTTAAGTAAGCTATCATAATAATTTTGTTAAAAAACCATCGTAGAATGTATTTGTAGCTACTACGATGATTTTTTGAAAAACTGTCGTGGTAGCTCTCCTGTTCCATGATGGTTTTTCAAAAAACCGTCGTGGTAGTTCTTGTATTCCATGATGTTTTTTAAAAAATAGTTGTGGTAGCAGCCGCCTCGTTCCACGACGGTCTTTGTTTTCGCGGGCGTAACTCGCCACGCTTTTCTCGCCTTACCACGATAGTTTTTAGGAAACGGTAGTTAAATAAAGGTCGTGTAATCAAAAATTTCTTGTAGTGAAAAAGGTTTAAAGAAGAAAGTTTTAAGAATAATGTTTTATGTTTTATGAGATATGTTTGAACTTACCGATCATTAGGTCGTGACAAGTTCCTTCATACTATTGGTAGTCTTACAGGATATCAATATGACTAGTTGAAAAGTTGGGTGTTGTGGTGAGATGAATGCGATGGTTGGGCTATAGATACCACTATAGAAGTTTTCCGCTATTTTAAGAAGAACTTTTTGTTGTTTTGAAAAGTTATTTTAGAAAGTGTTGTGAAAGTAAATGTTTATTTGATAAATTTTACAAAAAAACATTTTAAAAAATATGTCTGTATCATATATTTGAATGATTACCAAGTTAAGAATTATACGCATGTTTCAGTTTTTGTTGCATGAGATATCACAATGGTTTCAAGTATGTTTTAAAGAGAAAAGTTTTAGTCAATATTTTTCTTACTAGTAAACAAGATTAAAATTAAGAAATCATGTTTAAGCAAGTTAAATAACGGCTTGAAAAGACAAGCTATTACCTTTTATTTGTCAAATTATACATAAATAAATTATCCTTTGTTTGTACAAAACAAGTTATTGTAATTTTCTTCATGTGTGAAAGGAGGCTTAAAAAAAGTTAGAGAGAGATGAAAAAATAAAAGTATTAAAATAATGAATTAACATGAAATGATGGGTTGAAAAGAAAAATAAAGTGGTCAAGAATTAATAATCTTATGAAACAATGTGGGATAATTTTCAAATACCAGGGGTGTAGAAAGTAAATTTAATCATTTCAAAATTGTGTGGGGTATGTATTTAAAAATGGATATAATAGAACCACTACTAAACGATACTACATCTCCCATGTATCAGTTTATTAATTATAAATGGTGTTTTTTCTTTAATCATCCCTAACATTTAATTAACGTGAATGTAATAAAAAATCCAAAAATATAAAAGACAAAAGAATAGAAAAGAGATCATACTTTTCCCTCAACATTATTATTGATTCCTTCACTTAATTTATACACAAATATTATGATACATACACCTTTATAAATATTATTTTCTTAATATCCATTTTAACCCATTTGATGCTCTCGCTTTCCTTGAACATAATAAGGAAACATGCTTTCCTCCATTTAACGCATTACCCTGTATGATTTTACATCAATTATGATCAAGTATTTCGAAGTAATTCTTAATCTCATGGATTTCCAAGTAGCACAAATCTATGTCGAGCCATCCTGCGGTTGTTTTCTCCAAGTCAAATGTCATCTCAAGAATCCCATGAAAGGCACAAAAAGCTTAACTGAATTTACGCAATTTATCAAAAGTCATGCTGACGACTAGCGTTGCTTGGGGCTCCAATGCATGAAGAAGATCTGACAAGCAAAATGCTCGATGGCCTGGGAGAAGAATACAAACACCACATTCGCGCTACAGAAGCACTTGTGTTCCCAATCTCATTTGAAGAACTCCATGAGAAGCTATCATAGCTGAAACCAATTTCCCAGACAAAGATGTAGCGACCAATCGCTTACCAGCTACCGCATACCTTACCACAAAGTCGTCTCACTGGCCGGGGCCCAATGGCAACTGTTTTGGAAACCAGAGCTTTCCTCTCCCTCCTCCACATTCTCATAATTTCTCCAACAACTCGTACTCCAAAACCATACCTTGAGTATCGCCAACTATGCGAGCAACAAGAACACACGGCCAAACGTTGCCCTTTTCTCAGGCCTGTGTAGTGGCAGCCACCCAATCAGTCACCATACTCCTCCCCCCAGCCGAACTCCAACTACAAGTAGCCACAACTACGCTTACCACAATAGATGATGCCTAGGGCTCACTTTCCAGGGGCTGCTGATACTCACAACTAGTGGCTTGTTGACAACAGAGCCTTCCATCACATCACAATAGACTTGAGCAATTTTCTTCTTCGTTCTCCTTGCGACAGCTCTAATAACATTATGATTAGATGGCACAGGCCTCCCTATCACCCACACCGGTTAAATATCTCTAGCCTCTTCTTCCTGTGTATTTACGTTAAATAATGTCCTTTGTATCCCTTGTATGAAACAATTTAATTTCCATTTCAAAATTAAGTCAACAAAGCAATGTTTTTGTTGAGTTCTTACCTTTCTCTTTCATTGTGAAGGATCTTGCATGGGGACACAACTTATGCAGGGACGGACTAAAAATAGTGTGTACAAGTGGCCAACACCCAACAACTCTCCTTTATTCGCTTTCTTTAATATCAAAATATCCCATCGTGAGTGGCATAATAGATTAGGTCATCCCTCATTTAAGATTCTTCATCATATTCTCACCAAAAATAAGTTATTGTAATCTACTTCTAAATTGTCATCTACCTTCACTAATGCTTGAAATTGCAATAAAAGCCACAAACTTCCTTTTTTCACCTCGACCGTTTCATACAGCTTTCTACTAGAAATACTTTATTATGATTTTTAGACGTCACCAGTTACCTCCCATGATTGGCTACAAAATTATCTTATTTTTGTTGATCACGTCACGAAATACATAAATCCGAATTCCATTATGTTCACTAGATTCAAACAAAGAGTGGAAAAAAACTTCGCCTACTCTATCATCACTCTATCCACAGATAATATTATGGTGGTGAATATCAATCCCTACGATGCTTTCTCGCTACTCATGGCATCACTCACCTCACTACCCCACCCCATACTCCCAAGAACAATGGGTACTCTACACGTCATCATCGACACATGGTCAAAATAAGCCCTTCTCGTCTATCTTAAGCCTCACTCCCACAATCCTACGAGTCACATGCTTTCTCAACAACTGGCTACCTTATCAACCGAATGCTCGCCCCTACTCTCAACGTGATGTCACCATTTGAAAAGATTTTCGAATACTCACCCAATTCCTCTAAACATAGGCCTTTGGCTAACTATGTTATCCTTGGCTTAAACCTCACACCACTCACAATCTTGAGTCAAAATTGAAACGATGTCTTTTCCTAAGGTACTCTTTCATGCAAAGTGCATGTAGACTTTATAGAGTCCATTTTCCCATTTACCACCCTACAATCAACACTTCCCAACTCTGATACGCCACCAAAATTGGTCCTTCTCACACCATCCTTAATTCAAGTATCTCTAACGTCGTCACCTGTTGTGCTAACATATGCACTACTCTAACTCCACCCGCGCAAGGAGCTCCAGATCCATGTGAAAGTTCCTTCACTACATCCCCACCATCAACCACCTCTACCCATTCAACCACTCCTGCAACTAATCCCAACCCACCTTTACCAACTGAACCACCACCATCTACATCACCCCTCAGCCTGACCTCTACAACTAAAGCGTACACCCTTCCAATGTAAATCTGAGCTAGAAACAATATTTTCAAGCCAATCCAAAAGCTTAACCTAGTGACCACACTCAAATCGAATGACGCTGACCCCACTACCGACACCCAGGCCCTCTAAGATCCTAAATGGCATTATGCTATGTTGGAGGAGTTTGATGCTCTAGTTTTCAGTGGCACATGGGAATTAGTTCCCTCACACCTCTCACAAAATCTTGTTAGGTGCAAGTAGATTTTTCACACAAAAAACTTTTATCTGATGACTCTATTGAGAGGTATAAGACTCGATTATTTGCCAAAGGATTTCATGAACATGAAGGCATTGACAACCATGACACATGTAGCCCGGGGATGGAAGCTTTTCTCCAAGGCCACTTAGCTGAATATGTTTGGCTCAACCACTAGGCTTTATTGACTCTGTGCACCCCGATCATATTTGCAAACTTCATAAGCTAATTTATGGTCTTAAACAAGCACCACAGGCCTTATACCATGAACTGAAACACTTTCTAGTTAGCTTTGGGTTTGCCAACTCTCATGCTGACACGTCCTTGTTCATATATCACCATGGCGATCACACAATATATCTTCTTGTCTATGTTGATGACTTAATGATTACAAGAGACAATAAAAGGTAATAGCCGGATCCATCAACGTGCTTTCAACTCAATTTTCCTGCTTGATGATTTTGGCCTATTCTCCTTTTTCCTTGGTGGCAGAGTGATACCTAACAAGCATAGTATGTTTCTATCTCAACGTCGTTATATTGCTGACTTACTTTCTCACACTAAGATGACAAGCTCTAAACCAGTCCAAACACCTATTTCCACCAAACTAGTGCTCACGTTACATTCTTACACAAGTCTCACGGATCCAACTGAGTATCACAACGTTGTTGGTAGTCTTCGATGCCTGTTCTCAACTACAAGAAAAACTACATTTAACGACATATTATTTACGACATGTAGTTTTTAAATGTCGTTGAAAAGTATATACAACGACATCTCTAACAAAGATGTCGTTAATTACATTTGAAACAATAATTAATGACATCTATATAGATGCTGTATTAAAGGTCTCCTTTTAACGATAATAGTTTAGTATCGTTTAATTATTTAACGATAAATAGGAGATGTCGTCAAAGCCTCGAAGATTCCACGACATCTCTTATAACAATATCTTCACCAATGTCATCTATAAGGGGCAAGGTTTTGACAACATCTCCTACTTGTTGTTAAATAATTTAACGACACTAAATTATTTTCGTTAAAATGAGACCTTTAATACGACGTCTATATAGATGTCGTTAATTATTGTTTCAAATGTCGTTAATGATATCTTTGTTAGAGATGTCGTTGTATGTACTTTTCAATGACATTCAAAAACTACATGTCGTAAATAATATGTCATTAAATATAGTTTTTCTTGTAGTGCGCACTTGGCCAGATATTGCTTACACTGTAAACAAGCTTTGTTAGTTCATGCATCACCTACTGACTATTGGGTGGTCGCCAAGCGACTTCTACAATATCTTTACGGCACCATTGATCATGGACTAACACTTTAACGTGACTCTCCATCAGTTCTTCACACTACTAGAAATTTGAGATTATACGACCCTCATTTAACGATTTTTTTTTAAAAACTATCGTGATAAGGGGAAAAAATGCGAGGAGTTATGCCTGAGAATTGAAAATCATTGTGGTAAAAGAGGCGGTCTACTATGACGGTTTTTTCAAAAACCGTCGTGAAAAGTCCAGCCTTCCACGACGATTTTTTAGAACCGTCGTGGAAGGCTAGACTTTCTATGATAGTTTTTGAAAAAAAAAAAAAAAGCATCATGTAAGACCCAACATTACACGATGGTTTTTACAAATACCGTCGTATGATATGGGCCCTACGATTTTATATTTTTCAAACATCACGCTTCTCCCCTTACATTCAAACTTGAGCTCTTCCCTCAAACTCTCTCTCTCTCTCAAACTCACCGTTGCCGTCGCCGTTGCTATCGTGTAAGTTTTCTTCTTCTCTTTCTCTCTTCCCTCTGCCATTGCCTCCCCCCACACACCCCCCCACCTCCCCCAGCTTCCCTCGCCTTTCCCCCACCCTACCCGCCCCGCCCCTGCCCCTGCCTCTCCCCTCCACCCTCGCCCCTCCCCCTCCTTATCGGCCTCTCCCCCACCTCCCCCCTCCACCCCCGCCCCTGCCCTCCCCCGCTCCTCCTCGCCCCTCCCTTTGCCGAGCCCCGCTTCTCCTCATATCCATACATACATATATACATATCAATTATATGATTATATTATTTAGATATAATAATATATGATTATGTTATTTAATTATATATGATTATATTTTTTTGGATATAAACAATGTATGTATGTATGATTATATACATATAATCATATCAATGGATACAAATAATAAGAATGGATATAATATATGATTATATCCATATGATGATTGTAAATAATGTATGCATGTATGAATGTATGATTACATACATATAATCATATAATTGAGATTTTGTGAGAAATGGATATGTGATTTTGTACGATATGTGATTATGTGATGTTGAGATTTTGGTGGTCATTAGATTAGGTTAAAATGTCTTAAGAGAGTGATAATGACCACTATGAGGAGGGGTATGAATAGTGCACTCTATCTTCCTTTCAATATAGCAAGGCAAGCAATGTTGGAGAACATTGGATCTTGGCACTTATTTCACCATAGGAGGACCAAATATATTGGCTTGATCCCCTCAGACACCCACCACGTAAGGATTTCGTATCACTCACATGATTGCAAGTATCAATGTTTCGTATAAAATTAAATATGTTAAGTTTCACATAATTATATTGTCTGTTAATTTATTTAATCATGCCACATTGTTAGGACGCTTAATGATTGGAAACTTTAAGTGAGAAGCGGCATAATATTTCAACCAAACAAAACGCTATATTCTAAACATAAGTGTCCAAGATAACAAGAAAACGTAGAATGTTGTTTTTTTATACGTTTCATACAAGATATAATTAATAGTAGTATACAAGTCCTAGGAAAAAAGGAATTTTATATACATATGGATATAAATAAAGTTAGAATTGAGTAGGTATAATTTGTAAATAGATATATCATGTTTCAATAGAGATAGTAGATAATGATTGTTCAAAATAGTTCAAATGTAAATGATCTTATAAATACCTTGTAATTTCAGTATACATAATTTTTTGTATGCAATCAAGGCTTTGTAGTAATTGATAACACACGAGACTGGCCGTCCCGTAAGAAATAAAAAATTTTGGCAATTTTTTTTGCAATAGTAATTTTTTACGATAATTTTAGCAAAAAACCATTGTGCAAAATGTACCTTACATGACGGTTTTTACAAAAACTGTCGTGTAAAGTCATGCTAACCCACTTTTCATGATGGTTTTTGTAAAAAACTGTTGTGAAATGTTTTCACGTTCCACGACAGCTTTTACAAAAATCATCGTGGAAAATTTCCTCTATCACGATGGTTTTTTCAAAAATTCGTCATGAAATATATCTCCCGAGACACCTCAAATTGGCGCCCATTTTGAGGTTTCACAATAGTAAAAAACAGTCGCGAAAACTCAATTTTATACCACGACGGATGTTTTCACGATGGTTTTTAACTGTCATGAAAGTTTTCCACGACGGTTTTAAATCGTCGTAGAATTCTCAGTCTGTAGTAGTGTTATGCCTTCTCCAATGTAGATTGGGTAGGTGACAGAGACAACTCCACCTCCATTAGTGCTTACATAATCGACTTAGGTCAAAATCTTATTTCATGGAATTCCAAGAAACAACTAACAATCGATCGATCATCTACTAAGGCAGAATATCTCGTTGTTGCTTCCATTATGACATAAGTGACATGGCTTAGCTCCTTACTCTCTGATCTTCATGTGTCATCATCATGCACGTCTGTCATCTACTGTGACAATATTAGTGCTACTTATCTGTGCTCAAATGCATATTTTCACTCACGTATGAAGCATGTTACTATTGATTTTCATTTTGTTTGTGATAAAGTACAAAATGGAGAACTTCGCAATGCCCATGTTTCTACTGCCGATGCACTCACCAAACCGCTGACACATGCTCTCTTCATTGATTGGAGTTACGATATTGGTGTTTCTTCTAGAACCACCATCTTGCAGTGAAATAAAAAGGAAATGTGATTTCCTTCATTCAACACATTACTATGTATAATTATGTATAAATTATAATCAAGTATTTCTCGATAGTTCATAATCTCAAGGATTTGATTGATATGTATATTCAATATACCAATTCATAGTTAAACCTTGTATATATATTCGATTACAGTCAATAGACATGCATACCTTCACTTCCTACAAGCTTATAGTTGCTATAGAACATTATTTTAGCAATAATTCCTAGAAGATGACTCACAAAGAAAAAAACCAACAGGGAAACTCCAACAAAGGAGTTAAATAAACCACAACTTCAAATCCTCAACTGAATTACTATACTTCAACATCACTTCACTTGCCCCTTAACATCCCATTAAGTTTGTTATGTGCACTGGATTTCAAAGCAATAAAGATTATGCGAGGGAAAGTTTAAAAGAAAAAGATTTTGAGTTCATAAACATATAATTAATTAAGAATATGTTGGATTTTTTTTTTTTTTTTAAAAAAAGCATTTTGCGTCGGGGTGCATATCTTATATATAGATTATGCAGATAGAGATTGTTTTTTGGGGGATTTCAAACTTTTGAACTTCAGAGTAAAATTTTATGGTAATTCAATTACATGATAAATTTGTAATTGAAAAAGAGTTTTTTTAAGAGGAAACTGAATATCAATCAATATTAGATATATCACTCTTTACGTAAGGTCCCAAAACATAGCAAGTATAGAATCAAAACAAATTAAATCACTAGATAAAGTACGCGCATAATTAGTTAAAAATTGGGCTCCTTCGTTCCCATTACGGGAAGTGTAGTAAACAGAGCCACTTTGTGCTTGATTGAGATACTCATTAATGTCTTTAATAACATTAGACTCCGGATCCCATCTAGAAGGACCTTACATACTTGAACCATATTGAACGCATCTGATTCGAGAATCCATCTCTAAAAACCAATGGTCGAACCAAACATACCCCTTCCCAACCTGCTATGCATTCATCTACATAAGGGGAGAAGATTCTTTGAATCCCCATAGCAGCAGAAGCTAAAACAGCCCCGGAGTTGTCTCTTATAACCACCCCTACACCAACTGTTTGTGTCGATCTATGACCGAAGACATCCATATTGATTTTGACCACACCATGCCGCGGAGGTCGCCGCCTGTGTGCTTTGCAAAAAGTGGATCCTGTGGCTTTTTGTTGGCTTGCCAGGAAAAATTATAATGAAAACATAAAAAACGTAGTGGAATATGGGTTTTTAATTTTTTTAAATCTCTCCCATCCATCAAATTTTACTATATACAATAATTGAATAAAACTTAAACTTACAAGTTTAACTAAAGCTCTAAACAATCAAACATTGTAAAATTTTTGAGCCTTCCACGTGATTCTCATCTTCTGATCGAGTTAACTGGTGTGTGGACACATGTGAGACTTTTTGGAAAATCTTTTCTATATCTTCTTTAAACATTTTTCAACAAAGGTTCTCAATAGCTCTAAAGATGAGAGTGATAAGAACTCTACATGGAAGCCAAATAAAAGTCTATATAGATAAATTCTCTAATGTCTATTTATAGATACACTGATATTAAAAGATAGGAACAAAATCCTACTTGGATTGTGCTTAGAAATCACACCCATCCTATAGTTGTTGGGAGTGATTTGTCATCCCTCCTTTAGGAGGATGACAAGTAATGTTGTATCCATTCAGTATTTGTCCGAGATCCAGTTTTAATTCACACTAAAAAATTATTTATTTTAATTTTTAAAATAAATATCTTTTATGATTTTTTTAATTATTCATTATATCTAATAAAAAAATAATTACTATAAAGTATCAACTTCAACTTTTGAAATGGATAATTTTCCAACTTCAACTTTTGAAATGGATAATTTTCCACACTTTGATAACAGCCACATCACATGAAAATCATGTGACATAATTAAATTATCAAACCATGAAAACATGTCACATGTATTCCACATGTACTCATAGACTGCACAGGTTGACGCCACGAACAGTGTAGGTGGTGCACTATATGGATTTTCAATTCAGCCTTACTGATTAAAAATAAGGATTAATTACAAAAATTCTCTCTGAATGATACGCATTGATAACACTTTCCTCCCCGAACTTTAAAAAGTAACAACCATTCCCCCTGAAGTATGAAATGTTAACAAATATGGTCCTTTTGTTAGAATTTTAACTAAAAATTGACAAACGATTATAAAGTTATGGGTATTTTGGTAATTCTGGTTATAAAAATAACCATATAAACTAAACTATAATAAAACTCTTCCTTAATGATGATTAAAAAAATCCATTAAAATCATTATACTATTGGAATCTTTCTTTTTGATATATCAAAATTTTCTTCAAAACTTTATTTTTTTTTCATACTCGAAAAGTAAAAGTTATATATACTAGTGAAATGAAAAAGAATGTAACATGAATATATTCAATATAACGAAAAATATCACACAAAATTTTCAAAGAGAAAAAAACTCTAACAGTGTTAATAAAATTTATTTCATATTTTTGAAGTTTTTATTGGTAACTATACCTTTTAAAATTTCAAAATACTTTTTAAGTGTGAAAAAAGTGAATAAAATTTCAAAGAAAATTTCAATATATCGAAAAAAAAGAGGGATCTAGATAATAGTATGTTTTAAAATGATTTTTTGTTTATTTTTAATTATTAATAAAGACTATTTTTATCATTGTTTTAATGTTTTTGCTGTTTTTATAATTAAGATTAACAAAATACCCCTAATTTTAAAATTATTTATCAATTTGCTATTAAAATTCTAATAGAATGACCATTTTTGTAAACAGTTCATACTTCAAAAAGAACAGATGTTACGTTTTGAAGTTCAAGGATAAATTGCTACAATGGTTATAGCTCGGGGGAATTTTTGTAATCAATCCTAAAAGTAATTCAAGAAATTTCCATTGACTCATATGAAAGGATGTTATAGAGTTACTAAGGTAATCTATGCTTCTATAATTATTTATAATTTAATTATCTCATTATTAGATTAATGATAATTATTAAGTCTAATTTGAGCCTTTATCGAAAACCAAAGTTGTACTCTTAAATTATGTACATTAAATATAAAGAAGCTTAAACATTAGATGTTGATAATAAGGTTGTCCATTGATATAACCAATTACTATGTAATAATACCTTCCAAATGGCATTCATAATTAGAGATAGATTTATAATCTTTTGTACAATCTCTCTAATTGCTTTTTGTCCATGAGTTCCATTAATTGAAGAATTAATGATGCTTTTATGAACAAATCACAAACGCGAATTTTGAGTAACATTTGATATCCCATATCAAATAGCGAGATCTCTCTCCATACAAGTCTGTCCAAATTAATATTCATGAGAATATTATCTTTGTAACGTATCTTTTAGGAGTTATGGATTCTTATATATATTAGAAATGTTCCTAGGTACCTATAATATTATGCCTCGAATATGTTGAGCTTTTGATCGTGAAAATATACATCTCATGCATTGATAATCAAAAGACATAATAGATAGATGCAAAGATCCATAAAATGATCGTAAATGATAAAGCTCTAATTTCTAAATACAGAATTATACAAAAATTTAAATTCTATCTTGGTCCAGGTTTAATATATTCTAAACACGCTGATATTTCTATCTAATAATCATTGTATTATTATAATCCGGATAAGACAATTTCACTAAATTAGAAATAGATAACATCATAATCTTAAACAAGATAAAGTATTAAGTTTTATCTACTAATTGTAAGCTAAAATTTATACTAAGAATATATAATTATACCGTCTGTATAATGATCACTTCAAATAGATGATTATAGACTATTATAAGTAGTAAATCATTTACAATATTTGCACATATATAAAAATATATACTTCAAAATATATATATAAGAGAATAAAAGAAATTTATTAATTATGCAATACTTTAAATCTCCTAATGTCTAGATGAATTTAGATTATGCTATAAAAGTACCAATCCCAACGCTTTCTTTGTATCCACCTGCTTGCAACTTTAATAATTGCCTAAGATCCTATTCGCCCGGTTCATGACCTCAGCCACTTCCAGTTTCTTGTTCTGATAGACCTAAATATTTCTATCCAGCCAGAGACTCAGCGCAATCATGCAGACCCCCAGGGAAGTGAATAAACTTCTTCCATGAGGAACTTATCCTCCAAATATCATAATTATTGATGTCCCTACAAACTAAAGACGCTTTTGGAAAGAGAAAACATCTTTAGTTTGTGATGGGTAAAGACATTAGGACTCTAAAAAAGCAAGGAAAAAAAAAGAGAGAGGTAATTTTTAATATGGGAGCTCTCTATCATGGACTATTGATTTTGACATTTCAATTTAAATAAAACGATGTTTATGGAGTGAGAGTTGCATTAAAAGTTTAGAAAATTATTCTACGGTTATTGCTCATACAATGGAGACCGTCTACTTATGTAATAGACAAGGACACTTCACAATGGACTCTAAAAAAAAAAAAGGAGAACATTATTTTGTTTTATTTTTTAAGTATATCAGCAGTGCTGATTATTATTTACAGAGCTCTACTTTTTTGGAAAAATAAGAATCTACCAACAAGTGAGCTAAACACTTAGTTGTGTAATTATTGATTTCTGTCCATTTTGTTAAGTTTATCCATGTACTACAAGTTTAAAATGTAAACTTGTAAGAGTTACATATTGAAAAAAAATAAAGATTTCTTTTCTCCAATACTCTACGTAATTATTAAAAGTTTTCTATACCTTTTTAATCATCGTCATTTATACTTAATAGTCCCATAATTCTATAATTATTAATTTTTATAAAGTTATTTAAAAAATAAAAAATAAAAATTTTAAGGTCAGCCCTATAGGGCCTACCTACTTTGAGATATTTATGCTACATGTCAGACAATTTTTCACTCCATTGATTAATGTCATTGACCCAAAACTATTTGAAAATATACTACAGTAGCATAACTAAAATCTAATGTTCTAACTTAGATATATGTTGGAAAACGTGAACGCAACAAAAATTTTAAAATTTTAAATTAAAGACATTTTTTTAAAACAAGTTAAACATGCTATATATATAAATTAATAAAAGAACTTTAGTACCTCTTTCGTAGGACAAAAACTATAGAAATTGCAACAATAAAAATCTACCTAAAGAGTCTTAACCAATTAGTCTTCCTTGCTATTCTTTTTCTACAATCGGAATGTAGGTAATCCCACGTCGTTTAGTTTTTTCTCAGTTGACCTCTCCTTCAAAACCCTTGAGAAAACCAAAAGCTAAGGTTAGAGATGTGGAACAATAGCCCTATAGGAGTTTCACAATTTCTCTCACTAGAATACTTTCTCTAAACTTCTCAAGTGATCTAAGAAATAACAGAAAATAGTCCCCTTTACATAGTAGTCGGATTTGGGGTTAGTTCTTATTAGATTTAGCCTCAAAATTCGAGTTTGATCAACTTACTAAGTAAAATGCTTGAAGCACATGGATTGCTGACATGGCAGGTACGGTTGACCGGCCTACACTAGGTCCAATCGACTGGTTCATCGTGGCAACAATCCCACGACACATTTTTAGTTCCTAAGATTTATTCCATTAATTCAAACCAAATCTAATGGATAAATTCTACTTTATTTGACCCAGATATTCTTTATAGAGCTTCAGTTTTAATTCAAATAACCCAATAAAGAAGTTATTTGATTAAAATAGTCATATACTAATAATCTCATACAAATAAAATCTATTTAAATAATTTAACATATTTATCTTGAATTAACTCATAAAATTAATTCAACCAATAAACCAACATAAATTATTAAAATCCAATCTATTGAATTTTAGCCAATCTAATAAATAATATAAGTTATCAATTGGTAGGAAAAACATGTCATATCATTACAGGAATTTTTATAAGCTAGCAAGGAGACCTGATGGGTATATATAAATCATGCTGCTATAATTATAAAATAACATATCCTTGATACGTATATTTTATAATTATCAACTCTAAAGCTATTCCACCACAAGCTTTGAGCTACACTCTCGAACTACATAAAATTACAAAACTCCAATAAGTTTATTGTCCATGACATATCATAATGTATAACATCCCTATAGGGTATTCATAATTAGCTTAAGATAAATTCTGTTTTACCTTTCTGAATATTTTTATCTTATGTTCCATTATCTTAACATTGGAATACTTACTATTCATAACCAATAATAAATAGTATACTATTCGATTACACATATATATCAAATGGTTGAGTACTCTAGTTTTTCAATTACAGGATAATCCCTATAAGAGAATATCATTAACTCAACAAAAGAACTATGGATTCCATATCTATGAATAACGAGTCTACATTAATTAAGAGTCTTATCTCCAACCTATCAATATGTGCACCATCATCAAATTTAGGATGCCATCCTTTGATACATTGAAAGACATAAGTCAAGAATATGGCCCAATTAATTCATTTTAGGATTACGATATGACATATAGGATTATCTAAAGTAAATTGATTTAAACAAATAGAATTATTAATCAAATCAATTCATCTTTAGTCCCGATCTAATATATCATCACCTATGGCATTAACAAATAGAATTATTAATCAAATCAATTTATCTTTAGTGTTGATCTAATATATCATCACCTATGACAATATACTAATGTTTCTACTTGTAGAGTCTAACTCTAATGGCCAAGACAAGTCATCTCCCTTTAAGGATGTAGAAAACATAACAATCTTAACACGAATAAAGCGCCCAACTTTATTTCCTTGATTGTATACCTTATTATTTAGACTATCACCT